>SNQJ01S0033444.1:77163-112558 GCA_010110895.2 Picea sitchensis | reverse complement strand
GAGGGCCAGGAGCCTGCTGTTGTACTTGTATGTATGCAGAATAATCAATAAAATATAAACACCGCCAGGTGCAGACCGACCACGATGAATGAGTGAAGGGGGACTGAGCGTCCACAGAGTGGGCAAGGAACTTGGGGCTGGAAGGTGGGAAAGGGGCTGAGTGTTGAGCCTAGGGGGCTAAGCCTAGGGGCTTAGGCCTAGAATAATATTTTAATATTATTTCCTAAAAAGCCATGTGCATATTATTTTATCCTAAGTTCCTAGAAAAAGGAAAGGCATGTACAGGGAGGCATGTAGATGGAACGCATGCAGTTCCCAGGGTGACAAATGTCCACCCTGACGCATGCAAATAAAACAAAAAGGAACAGCTCGGGGAGAGGGATCTCTCGCATTCCATTCGACCCTACTGCCCTGAGCAGGAGCCGTATGAGCCAGTCTACAAGAGACCTCGTGTATGTCTGTTACAGAGAGGAATCCTGTGTTGGGTGCTGAAGAATGTGTGTTTACCCTTGTTTAGAACCGTGGATTCTGTCTTTGAGAGAAAGCCAGTATGTGCATTCCCCGAATGAAATGTCCCTGTCAATTTCAGGGAAGAGTCTCTGTTTGCCCAGGAAAAGTTGAGCGAGCTTGTGCGTGGAGCCCTATTCTAAAATATTGACCGAGAGACCATCCTGTGACTGCTGAACCGGTTCTTGGGAAGCCTGTGTCCATTTTCCCTATGTTTGTTGTGGCACATAGTTCTGGACTGCGTGAGGCTTGTTGGCCTGTGAGCGAATCCCTCCAGGTGAGAGAGTGCGCAGAGGAAGGAGAGGGATCCTGGAAGGAACCCTGTAGCTGCCACAGAACCCAGAGACTTCTACTCCGGTCTGTTCTTGTAACCCAAGGTAAGGGAGACTGGCAGCCGAAGGACTGTACAGGTGACAGAGAAGGTGCACTCTCCTGGGGTGGAACAGGCATGTGGGGAATGAGGGTCTGTGGGTAGTGAGCATGGGAGATTCCTGGGAGAGCATTCTTCCTGGTGGTTGTGTGTGACTGAATTCCCTGTAACCTCAACCTGAGTCTAGATTCCTTGCCCTGGGGTGGAGTTCAGTCCCAGCTCGGGGGTGACCCACTGTTGAGTTGAGGAGCAGTGCGGTCTACGGCTGGGAGGTTCGTGGAAGGCCTGCATTTGGTTGGTGGATTTCTCCACTGGCACAAGATAAGTGTTTAATTATATTTTTACCACATTTTATCATGACTGTACTGGATCTATTATCATGTTTTCCGTTGTGTAAATGAATTACTGTTGAAAGATATGTATTGTCTAATTATAACAGTAACTATATGTTTATTCTGAGAATTAAAATGTATCTCTTTGCTGTTACACATGTGATTATACAATTTTGTATGTTTTATGTAAAATTCCATGTACAGATTGGTTAGCGAGAGGTTTGAAAGCCTCGGTAGTGAAAAGTGACACTACAAACAAGCTATTAAGGATGAAGCAATTAAGTACTTCAAGTCTTTTTTTAGTGAAACTGGCCAGAATGTTATTGAAGATCAGATCAATTCGGTAAGGCTTTTCACAAATATTGTGACCAAGGAAGATGTTCATACTTTAGAAAAGGCAGTTTCGAAGGAGGAAATCATTGAGGTTTTAAGGGGTTTTGCAAGAGACAAAAGTCTCGGCCCTGATGGGTGGACAATTGAATTTTTCTTTAAATATTTTGAACTGGTTGGTTAGGATTTGCTAGAATTGGTTGAGGAATCAAGAGTCAGTGGAGAGGTCATCAACTCAATTAACTCTACTTTTTTAGCCTTGATCCCCAAAGTTAATGGACTATCCACCTTCAGTGATTTTCGCCCTATTGCGCTTTGTAACTTATGTTATAAGATCATAGCTAAAGTCATAGCAAAGAGAATTGGGCCGGTACTGTCTAGAGCACTCTCCGAAGAACAGATGGGTTTTCTCAAATGAAGGCAAATCCTTGATGCAATCGACACTGCTCAAGAGTGCCTTCATAGCATTAAAAATAAAAACCTTCAAGCCATTATTCTGAAACTTGATTTAAAAAATCCTATGACTGTACCAATTGGGATTTTCTAAGATCAATTTTGCTTCAAAGTGGCTTTGGGTTGCCTACCACTGCTTGGATTATGACTTGTGTCACTTCTACGTCTTATGCTATTTTTATTAATGGAGAGGCATCCGATTTCTTCAAGAGCAGCAGGGAACTTCGTCAGGGTTGTCCACTTTCTCCCTTACTCTTCATTTAGTGCTGGGAAAAAAGATAGTATTTGAAACTCCTGACAACCCGGTTCGATAAACCCCAAAAAGTACTCTTATATTTGACCAATCTAATTAAAAATAATTTAGGAACGCGTGTTGTGGAGAGAGGAACCGAATAATAATAATTTCGTAGGTGTTAAAGTCAAGTGTGATCAAATTGTTTTGTCAAATGTCAGTGTTGTAATTGTGTTTTCAAACTCGTGGTGTTGACATAGGTAATAAGTGATCCAAGTTGAATTTGAAGCTCTACTTTTAATTCGATATATATTCATTCAACCTTTGAAAAGTTAAAAGAGTAATTGTATTTTAATTGAAGTTAAAAAAGTAGTTGCATTTTAATTGACTAAAATAAATTAGGTACACATTTTAAAACAAATTTTCTAATAAAAAAATTTAAATCAAATAAAAATTATTTTTTAACACTCATTATTAATAAACAATAAAATATATATTAATTATGTTCTTCAGTCCAGTGTGGGGAAGAAGTTGTCAAGTGATGTTAAATTTCAAAGAATTCAAAATTTTAAAATAGGTTCAATTAAAAAAGTGGGCTCAATTAATAAAACAAAAATTACACATGCTATGATCCATCTTAACTCCCGATCTATTAAAGCCTCAGAGGAATCAAATCGCTCTAGATTCAAATCTTTTTTAGAGTGCAAAATTTAAAGAAAGGGTAATTTACACTAGGAAATATTTGATCACTCTCTATGCATGATAAATCAAGGATTAAGACAGATCTATAGTGATAATAAGAAATTTTGAATTACATCAAATCAAGACATCACTATTCTCTGTTGTGATCCAAAGCCTTGCGGGCTCCTGAAGGAAGGTTAACATATTATCAGTGGGAACCTGGAGGAGCGGGGGAAACAAAGCATATGGACTTTTTCTGAACTTCACTACCTAGTAGAGGTTTTTGTTTTTTCTATTTGGGTCTTTATGTAGTCTTGGTTCTTTAAGGGGTTGTTTCAGTTATTTCTTGTTAGGCTGGATATTAGGGTTATGCCTCATATCCTTCGAGTGGAACTTATAGTTTTTTGGTTATGTTTTGAAGGAAGTTACTGGAATGTCTTGAAAAAGGCTTTTATGTATGTGGTTTTGGATGTGAAGGAACTAATATCACATGTATGACAGTATGTAAAGAAAATTATATCATTAATATAATTTTGAGCAAATTTTCTTTTGGAAAAAGAAAGAAACGAACCAAATAATTAGTCTCTCATAGTTACCGAATAATAATTAGTGCCGAAAAATTTAGTATGTTGATAAGCATTTTAAAGCTTATGTTAAATATTTCCGCGGTTGTTAAAGTAAAGTCGGAATTGTTTTGTCAAATGCGGCTATTAAAGTCAAGTCGGAATTGTTTTGTCAAACGCATGTTGTCTAGAGAGAAATCCGCTAAATATTTTCTTTGAGCCTGCAAGCTCCACCAAAAGTAATAAGCTTACCCACCTCGAATAATAATTAATTGGTCCCGTGAAAAAGAGATAGTATGTTGATAAGCATTTTGAAACTTCTAACAGCGTTGCTTCAATGAATCTAAACAATTAGTCTTATGTTTGACCAATCGAAGAAAAACTATTTAAGATTCAAGACAACGATATGATAATGGTAACATTGAAATTTTTTGAAATATGTTTTAATTTTGAAATGTTAAATGTTGAAATTTTTTGAAATATGTATTAATTTTGAAATGTTAAATGTTTGAGTGGACATTTCATTTAAATATGTAATAATTTGAAATGTTCAATGTTTTTAAGTAAACATTTCATCTGTTAAACATAAAATAATAATTTGAAATGTTTAATGTTTTGAGTGGACTCTTCATTTATCACCAAAATAATAATAATTTGAAATGTCCAATGTTTTAAGTGCAGGCTCCATCCATCACCAAGAAAATAAATAAAATTGTAAAAATAATAAAAAAGAGTGTGTTGGATATCTATATTTTAAAAAATTTAATTGATTTTAATTTTAATTTTATTTTAATTTTTTCCTTCACATGTCCTACTCCATTTTTTATTATTATTTTAATAATATTTCACAAGTGCTATAAAAAATTTAAACAACTTTATTTGTTTCCCTAATGATGGGTGGAGTGTCCACTCTAACAATTGGCATTTCAAAACTATTACATATTCAATCTTGAGAAGTTTCAAGCATTATCACAACCAACTATGAAAACCTACACACTAAGATTTTAAACCTCTATGGAAAGGATTGTCTCAAGGAAACCTGGATTTAAAAAAAAAAATGAGTTAAAATAATGAAAAGAGTAGTTGGTCTTCCTTTCTTGAAACACCATTGTGATTCTTCCATCCTTCCTCATTTCATTCTAATTCATCATCATCTTTGAAGGCTAGATCACAACCACATTTTCACAAAGGCTAGTTGTAATACCACTAGTTAGATCCCCAAAATAGAAATGTACATGTATACATAGTGATGTGCATCGAGGACAATGCAAAATCTAGGGGAAGGGGAATGTAATACCCTAATTTTGACTAGCAATGTATAAATGTGTATGTGATGAAATACCAAGTGTCTAATAATGCACAATGTGTAATACCCTAGTTTTGACCCCCGGATTAGCAATGTATAAATTTGTAGATGACACTAAATGCCTAACAATGTAATATGCAATTGTACATTGATAATAAGAAAAATAAGCATCACTAGTTGCAGACGAGGAATGACAAAAACATTGGGGGATATGACCAAGTCGAGATGGACACCCTCAGGAAAACCAATCCAAGCCGCAACACAAGAAGGTCTCTTTGAATGGCTAGTCATGCCCTTTGGTTTAACAAATGCACCAACCACTTTCATGAGGTTGATGGATTATGTATTGATATCCTTCACCAACTCCTTTGTGGTGGTATATTTGGATGACATCCTCATCTTCAGTAGAACGTGGGAGGAGCACATGCGAAATATTCAATAGGTTTTGAGCACTCTGCGGTAGCACAAGCTATATGCGAGCTTGGAAAAATGATCTTTTGGCATGAACAGGGTCCAATACTTGAGATACATTGTTGATGAGCATGGGGTACATGTTGATCCAACTAAGATCCAAGTAATCTGTGAGTGGCCATCCCCAACCACATTGACCGAGCTTTGGAGCTTCTTGGGACTGGCGAACTTCTATCGACGGTTTGTGTTGGGATTCTCCCATATTGCATGGGCCCTCAGCCAGGTGACCAAGGGAATTGGTAGGGCCAAGTTCGTGTGGGGGAAGGAGCAACAATGAGAATTCGATGATCTAAAGCATCGCTTGTGCTCAACTCCAGTACTCTTCTTGCCCAATCTGCATCAACCGTTCGAGATTGAGACTGATGCATCTGACTATGTTGTGGGCGTAGTTCTCACTCAACATGGGCATCCGGTGGCATACCATAGTGAGACACTCTATCATACTGTCCGGAAATACCCCACCTATGACAAGGAAATGTATTCTATTGTACAAGCCTGTCGTTAATGGAAACATTACATTCTGGGAAAAGAGACGATCATACACACTGATCACAAACCTCTGCAGTTCATACAAACATAGGGGAAATTGCAGAACGACCGCCATCAAAAGTTGATCCAAATTTATGCAGCAACGCAACAGAATACACAAATAACCATGAATACAAAGATGTACTGGAAATAACACTCCATTTCATTAATATCAAAGAATTGAAATTTGTTTACAGACATAATAGAAATAAACTAGCTAGGGCACTGGTAGCTTATCTCTGAAAAGAGATGTGGTGGATACAGGCCTCTGAACTCTATGTTACAACAAGGTTCAAAGGCCTAAATATTATTGAGAAACAATGGAAACCATAAACATCCAAAAACCTAACCCTAGGAGATGAACCGTCAGAATATGGGCCCCATTGGGGTAAATTGGTACATCAATTTCCCTGGGTCTTAAATTTGGCGTACTATCTCCGTTTGATGCATATGATACATCATTAGAAATATCTATCCGAGGACTACAAATGATATTAGTGAATATCATGGTTGAAAACAAATTAATATTCGTCAACCGGACCATGCCCAAAAAACGTCATTTAGGGCCTCAAAACGGCTCCAGAAGTCCAGGACCCGAAAAACTGCCAAAAATAGTAAATTGTGCTACAATTAAGGAAACTGAAAAACTAAAAGAAACAATGGTGGGGGTCCAAGTGGAATAGGCTGGTGGCCACAAATATCCACTTGGATCATTCCTCCCCACTTAGGAAGAAATTGTCCCCATTGCGTTGAGTTCCTCCATGAGATGAGGAAACTTCTGCTGAACTTGGTCCCTGGTGAGCCACTTGCCCTGGTGAAGGAGTTGGCTTGCTTTGAAAACTCGATATAGTTGGATCCTCTTCTGGCGGGTGTTCTTGATATGTGTTTCCATAATCTGATTAGTTGTGGCTTGTTCCATGCAGTCTGGGTTTAACTCTATTGGTGTGAGTTGTTCTGCCATGTAAGATGTGTCCAGTAGAGGTGGAAAGTAAGGCTGAAGGCGGTCCACATTGAACACTGGGTGCAGACCAAGGAATGGTGGGATACTAAGCTCGAAGGCATTGTCCCCTACATCCTTGGTGATGGTGTATGGCCCATATCGGATCGGGTGAAGCTTGCGGTGGCCTCATTAAAAAACAAAGAGGTACTCATCAATCATGGTGGGTGGGGAATTGAAGGAAGTGCATCAAGTTTTTCATAAATCATTATGGAAAATGTTTATTGTCGCCCTTGAATATGGACCATGTTTGCATCTTGTCTTATAGTTGGGTAATATGCTTGTCTCTGATTCATACCAATTCTATGTGTCATTATACTTTTTCATTCTAGTCGAAGAGTGCTCTAACTATTGTGACATTATGTTCTTGGTACTCATTGAGTCAATGCTTCCATGTTGTTTGTCCTACCTCATAATGTCCAAGGGAAGTTTCGTCTCAAACCAACCATTCTGCAGTATTACCAGCTTTCATCCTCATGTCAGTCCATACTCATTTAATCCACCATCTTACATCACTTTTTCGTGTAAGTTTCATGTCGATGATGGGGGATACATAATAACCCTCCTTCAACGAGTCTTTTCCTTTCGACTTCAACACATTATCTAGGAATTAGACTTAGAAACCAGTCAGTACCTTGGGACCTGCATGCCTCAATGTTAGGCCTCCTTGATTTCAACAGTAGGTTTACATTATTGGCCTTTGATCGAATTATTCCACAAGTTTTCGACTTCAACTCATTTGTTCACATTCGTTGGAATGTATTAGGGTACCTTGGGAGTCATTTTCATGAATGGTGATTTCCCTTGTACTTGTTAACAATATACATTAATGACCGGTAATCAAGTAGTTTCTTCCATGTTCGACATCAAGACATCGATTTGCATGATTAGAATCATTCTATTTTGGGTTCAGGATGAAGACCCTGGGTTGGGCGCTGACTCTATTAAATGTTTTTCCCAGGATTCGATGGAGATCATTTGAATATGTATAAGATTCCAGTATAACTACCATATTGGAAATCTCAGTAATGTATATGTTGTCACATAGATCCACTTTGTATTGGTCTGTGGCTATGTTTTTGTTATATCATAGCTCCAATGTGTATTTTTTGTGGTTGTGACTTGATTGAGTCATGGAGGTATGGATCCACATAGTATTTTTAGTGGCCATATCCTTAATCATTAGTACTTTCATGGATCCATAGTGTATTGGTTGACGACCATGTTTTGAGTCAGTTTATCCGATTATGGGTATGCCCACCTCGAGGATGATATATTTCTACTGTTTGATGTTTGCTTGCCACTTCCACACAGGTTTCTTGTTCCAGTTCCTTAATGCACATATTTATGTAAAGTGTTTCATCAGCTTCTCTTTTGTGTAGATTTTAACCTTGTACAATTATTTACTGCAAAAAGATTTTCAATAAAAGAACGTAAAAGATACAATGGAAAATACACACATCGCACATAGATTTTTCCCTTGGAAACCTAAATCGAGAAAACCAACATCTTCTATATTCATTCACACATACATTGTTTACAATAAAATATACATATAGGATCCAACGACATCCAAAACCCTAATCCAATGATTTGGATTAGTCAACAACCCTAATTCCTTAATCGGAAATAGAAAACCATCAACGAAAAACCATGTGCCAAAAAAAGCTAAAAAATGGACACAAAAATCGAGGAAAAAAATATGGGGGTGCTGTCCCCAAACCCTCGCATAGGGGGGCTCCACCCCCCTGTGCGTCGAATGTAACACATATCCAACATTCTCCCACTTGTTATTTTATTTGCATACAGGGGGTTACATAGTCAACAATCCAGGGAAACAATGCCCATAGATCCTCTACACCAACAGAAATTATCAATGCTCATAGATTTTGTTAATGAATCTACAACATTCTTCAAAATATCCACCTTCATCAAAAACACCTAATTTTCTCCAACCATGTCTCTCACAAAGTGATATTGAACATCAATATGCTTTGTCTTTGAATGATAAGTTGGGTTCTTTGCCAGAAACATTGCACTTCGACTGTCACACTCTATCCTTACAGCTTGTTGTACCAACCCAATACATGAACACAATATTTGTAACAATACTAATTCCTTGCTTGCATGAGTGACTTCCATGTATTAAGCTTTTGTAGTTGAAAGTGCCACTACATACTATATTTTTCTCATCCAATCGATTGCTCCTCCAAACAGGTTAAACACATACCTGCTTGTAGATGATCTACGATCCATATCTACAACCCAGTCTGCATCAAAAAAGCCTTGTATTTCCAACACTCTATCCAAACCCTATCTTCCTTGGTAGAAAAATCCATAACTAGTAGTTCCACGCAAATACCTGAAAACTCTCTTTACTGTTGTCCAATGCTCATTCTCTAGTTTTGACATATACCTGTTAACTCCCACTGCATGTGCAATGTCTGGTCTAATACAGACCATTGCATACATTAAACTTCCAACCGCACTCACATATGGAACACAAGACATGTCCTCCTCCTTTTCTTGTGTCTTGGGAGACCAATCCCCAGATAACTTTACACCTATGGGAATAGGGGCCCTGACCGGTTTACATTACTACATATTAAACCTCTGCAATATTGTCTCCACATATTTTCTTTGATTTAACCAGAGTTTCATGTTTTTCTAATCTCTTTTTAATTTCCATGCCCAAAATGATTGTTAGGTACCAGATCTATCATAAAATCATAAGCATAAATATTGCAGTGAATAACAATGGATTTAACAACAGAAAATAGAGATATCGCATAGAATAACAACGGAACAACAAAATAGATGGATTCCACAACACTAGAATAATACCATTATTGAAGGGAACAATGTTCACTTGCCTCTTCGAGGGGGAAACCTCCAACAGAGAAGAACTCTATTACAATAATTCTCAAGACAAGTCCCTCCCATACCTTCTACTCTTATTTATACTAATTCTATCTTCTAAAGAACATTCTAGAGGAAGATATTTCTAGAAGAGGAAGCCTCTATTAGGTATTCTTACATTGACTTATTCATATTTATTAAATAGGCCTTATTAACTAGCATTGGCCTTTATTACATGGAAATATATTATTATACCTACATGATAAGTTAGGGGGTTAGGTCCCTAACATTCCCTCCCCCTTGAAGAGAAACCTTGTCCTCAAGGCTTGAGATGAGAAAATTCCTAGATAATAGTGGCCAACTCCCATGTGGCATCTTCTGGAGTTCTATCTTTCCATTGCACTAACACCTCCTTGATGGTGCGTTGATGGAGACAACGTGCGTGTTGGTCCAAGACAGCCTGTGGTTGCAACCATATGAAACCTTTAGCATCCAACTACGAAAGATTGGTTTGATTTTGGCACTTAGTTCCAATCACCTTCTTTAAGCGTGAAACATGAAAAATGAGATGGATCTTAGAATGATTGGGTAGATCTAATTGATAGACCATTGGTCCAACGCACTTGAGAATTGTAAAAGGACCATAAAATTTGGGAGAAAGCTTATGATAATGTTCATCTTTGAGTAAAGTTTGTTTGTAAGGATGTAGACGAATAAACACCTAGTCTCCTATAGCAAATCAGTGTTCTGAATCACTGTTGAAAAAGTCAGCATCGACAAAAAGTCGGCGAGGGTCTAGAAAAAATCATTTCGACAAAATTTGGGAAAAAAATCGAAAAACCACGAAATCATTAAAAAACAAAAAATATATTCATTTGTTTCAAAATTTTAAACATATAAAGCAACAACAACATCAGATAAACACATTGGCACATAAATATGGGGAAATCATTGATATATATGTAGTGGATGCCAAATAAAATATTATACATCAAAGTCGATATTGAATGTTGAAGGGACAATAGTTAGAACTTAGAACCATTACAAAATGACATCACATATATAATTATAAAATGTATCTCACGATTCATCATCATGAGGTAGAATTCTGATATACAATGACAAATGAAACAAAACTAGCAGCTTGCTATCTAATATCAATGTGGGCCTCTCCCCCTTTTACGATAAAAGATAATGGGTTTTTTGTCATGCCTGCCCCTGACAGTAGAAGGCCCTGTATCTGATAGTGGATGACAATTGGTGTGTGTAGGAGTAGGTGTATCAATAAGTGTAGAAGGTTGTGCTGATGCTAGCACATCACACTCCATGATGCCTTCAAGCCACTCCTCCTCCTCCTCCTCCTCTCCCTATTGCTCCTCTAGGTCCTATTGTTGTTTAGGTTCCTCCTCTAACCATGCAGGTGCCTCCTCCATGATAGGCATCTGAGACTCCACCCTCCACTTATAAAATACATCAATATTGTCCAAGGAAATGGCATCCACATCTGGTGTTCTATCCATTTTCTTCAACCATAGTCGAAGATTGTAATGGACATACACCAAGTCATTGAGACGTGAGAACTCTAGCCTGTAAGAGGGTCATAAAAAATTTAATGAGTTTTAACTTTTGAGGGTCATAGACTCATAAATTACAAATAACAATAAATGTAATTTCTCATAATTTCTAACCTGGTTCGTTTCTTTGAGTGTATTTTTTCAAATACACTCCAATTGCACTCACATCCCGAAGAGGTACATGTTTGACTCAGGATTTAGATGGAAAATCTCTGTAAATTTGGTGCCCTTGCACCATATTTTTTCCACCAAACATATACAACAAATAAGAAAGAAAGATAACATAAAGAAAACATAATTGAAATTTAAAATAAATTTTAAAATTTAAAATACATAATTGAAATTTGAATTTTAAAAACATAAAGTTCTAAGTTGAACTATCTTCTAAATTCTAATAACTTACGTGGCAACAAAATGTTCCTTGAAGAAACATCATATTCATAGCCAAATGGTCCAGTACCATCCCAATATATCTCTATCTTGTGATTAATATCGAGGTGAATCGTGACATCATATACCATCCTCTGAAGACAAGCATGGAGCCCTTCCATCACCTCACCCTCAAAAGAAAAGTTGCATTTGTAGGAAAATGCAAGGTTGAGGAAAATTTATGTTGCATGAATGGGTCAATGGAGCATCTTGGATATTGATTATCAATCAAATCCCATAATAGCATTTGTCTACAAAACTCGTGGCTACCCTTTCCCATATGATAAGCCCAGATAGCTTCTTTGGCCCTATCCATTGCCTCATACAAATAGCCCATTGTTGGCTTATCGTTATCAACCAATCTTAGAACCTTTACCAAAGGTTCACTCACTGAGCACACCTCTGCTACTCCTTCCCATAAGGAGTCATTGTACACCAATCTAGCAATGGATTTTCCATCCTCTCTCCTTCTATATGTAGAATCTCTCCACTCATCACAAAAAAACATTTGCTTCAACTCAAACTGACATCGAAGCAAAGACTGAAGAGTAATGAAGTTGGTGGCAAAACTAGTGATTGCATGACATCACAACTCCCTGTTTTTGGTGTGTCTACTCATGAGGATAAGAAAAAAAATACGGTTATCAATGAACTTGGGGATGATCCTATCCTTATCAATCACCTCCTTGATGAAGGAGGTTTTCCCCATATCATCGAGCATCAAATCAATACAATGTGCAACAAATGGAGTTCAAAACAATAAACAATGCATCTCCATAAGCAACCTACCAACAGAGACATAATTAGTTGCATTATCTGTTATGATTTGCACCACATTATGCATGTCAATATCCTGGATGAATGCATCCATAAACTCACACAATAATGCTTCATCTTTGACATGTGTCGATGCATCTATTGATTTGATAAACATGGTACCTCTAGGACAATGTACCAAAAAATTAAGAAGGGACCTACCCTTCCTATCTGTCCAACCATCAGACATCACTATCCATCCATATATCTCCCATGACTACTTGAACTCTACCAATCTAAAGTTGATGTCCTTCTTTTCTTCTTGAAGAATTGGCCCCCGCAACTCCTCAAAGGTAGGTATTTTATTCCCTGGACCAACAACAGCAATGGAATCACACATCAATTTCCAAAATGTATTGTTCTTGGTGATGTTGAGAGGTATGTCACTCCATAAAAGACACCTCCCCACAACCCTGTCTGCTTCTTTCTTATCCTTTTTCTTCAAAACTGACATGATGGAAGGTTGTGCTCCAGGGGTGGTTCGTGGAACAAAAAAAGGTGCAAACCTCCCGATACCTGAAACTGTGGAGCCCCTCCCATTACATTGTCCCTCTAGGGTAGATGTCGTCGAACTTCTAACTGAAGGTTCGGCCTTCCTTGCAGCTACTTCACATTTATTTTTATCCTTTCCTTCGAGTGAATCAAATGCAATTCTCATAATCTTTGGGTTTGTTTTAAGACAAACTTCAACATCATGCCCAGATATTTTAGCTAAATGATATTTCAACTTGCAAATCCCTCCTAATATTTTCACCCCACAGAGTTCGCAACTCAATCGTTGTCGTTTTGTCCCATCTTCATGGATCCCATACACCTAAAATGGATCCAAAGGCTTCGACATATTTTTTGATGAAATTGATAGCTTCAAAATCCAACCCTAAGGCACAAAAAAACAAGAAAATGATATTAAACCACACTAGAAAAAAATAGCATCCCATTGATAAAAACAATCATACCTCTAGATTAGATTATTAGCAATGAAAAATGAAAATAATAGGGTGGAGAAAAAATTAACAGCAAGGCTCAAGCTTGTTGTCCCATAAAAAAAATAAAAATACATTGTTTTATGGGCATGAAAATTATGGCAAAATGACCAAAAAAGAAAACAAAATGTAGGCAAGCAAAGAGGCAAAAAAACTTGCAAAAATCTATAGAAAAAAAGTTTTAACATGGAGGGATTTAGATACATACCTATGAATGGAAGATTCAACACCGGTTGGCAAATGAAATTGAACCCTTGCTCCACTTGGAAATCCTTGATGGTGATGATGATGGTTGTTTAGTTGCCTCCACAATGATGGAGGAAGACCACAAACCCTTCTCCTTCTTTCTCCACAAGCAAACAACTCAAATGAGCAATGAAAAAGGGGAAAATGGCTTTATCCTAGTAGGTTGCCTATGTCCCACAATTTCAAAGGTCGTCTCGTGATTTTTGTGAAAAATTTGGTGATTTTTTGAATAAGTCACGACTTTTTCAAAAATGAAAAAATCACGATTTTTTGAGAGGGAGTAAAAATCGTGACTTTTTGAAAAAGTCACGATTTTTCGGAGACTTTCTCAACATTGTTCTAAATGTCCTTGATCTTATTGTTGTTTCATATAATTATGATCCATGACCAAATTGTCTTTGAGAGCACGGAGAATGGTGGCACAAAGTGTAAGATTTTTGTCAAATTCCTGAACCTTCGAGACCCCTAGTATGTAGGAAATAAATGACGAGGGATTATGTCCATATACTGCTTCAAAAGGAGTCATGCAGGTAGCAGTATGGTAAGATGTGCTATACCACCATTCATCTAGGAGTAACCATTGATCCCATTGATGTTGTCGGTCAGATGAAAAACACCTCAAATATGTTTTCAAACACTTGTTGACAACTTCGGTTTGGCCATCAGTCTATGGGTGATAAGTAGTACTGAGATGTAATTGTGTGCCCTGGAGCCTGAATAGTTCTTACCAAAAATTGCTGGTGAAAGTGGGATCTCTATCAGAGACAATAGAATGAGGCATGCCATGAAGCTTGAAAATATGATCCATGAAAATATGAGCCATTGTGGATGTTGTGAATGGGTGTTGAAGAGCACAAAAATGAGCATATTTGGAAAGGTGATCAACTACCACCACGATGACTGACTTATTGCCATATTTAGGTAATCCCACAATGAAATCCATAGAAATGTCCCTCCAAATAGATGGAAGAATCGAAAGCAGTTGTAGTGTGCGTGGAGCTTTAACAATTCCCCTCTTGTTGCATTGACAGACATCACATTCAACCATAAAGGTGTGTACGTCTTGTTTCATACCATCCTAGAAAAAAGAACATTTAACTCGTTCGTAGGTTTTGGTAAACTAGAAATGCCCTGCTGTGGGTGAAGCATGAAGCTTAGAAATCACTGTGGATTTAAGGTGCGGCTAGTGGCTTAAATATAAATGGCCTTTGTAGCGAATCTCTTCATTATGCCAAGAGTAAACTAGAGAAAATAGAGAATTATCTTGTGATTGTTGGATCAGTCGAGAATTTTTGGATTCTTTCATCCATTCCTAGAAAACAACTTGGCGCCAATCTGGTACAATGAAGGAGAGGGAAAAAAGGGATCCTTCTTCTTCGTACTTTATGGACAGAGCATTAGCCACTACATTTTATTTTCCCTTCTTATAAATGATTTGATAATAATAGACAAATATCTTGGTCACCCATTTTTGTTGCTCTGAGGATGAAATCCTATGTTCTAGGAAATGATTGAGGCTCTGATGGTCTGTTTTAATTTGGAATCGTTTCCCCAAGAGATAAGGACTCCAGAGAACCACAACATACAGAATAGCCAACATTTCCTTTTCATTTATTGATTGGCCAATATGTCGCTCCTAGAGTTGTTTGCTAGTGAAGGCCAAGGGTCTACCCTATTTCACGAGTATTGCACCAATTCCTTTCTCGGAGGCATCACATATGAGGAAAAAAGTCTTTGTGAAGATAAGAAGGGCCAAGATAGGAGTTGTGCACATGGATTATTTCAATGCTTGAAATGATTGATCAATTGTTGGAGTCGAAGTGAAATCATTCTTTTTTAGGACAGCAGTAAGAGGCAATACAATTTTTTCATAATTCTTAACAAAATTGTGAAAATATATTGTTAAACCCAGAAAACCACGCAATCTCTTGAGAGTTTTTGGGTGCGGCCAATCCTACATAGATTCAATGTTCTTGGGATCCAGCCTTACACCATCGTTTTCAACAATATGACCCAAGTACTCCACTTCCAAAGATACAAAGGAACATTTGGATTTCTTGAGAAAAAGTTGGTGATGAGAGAGTAGACTGAGCACTTGATCCACATGGGTAAAATGGTTTGTCTAGGTTGTACTATAGATGAGAATATCATCAAAGAAAACTAGGACAAAATGACAGAGAAAGGGATGAAAAACATGGTTCATGAGACTTTGGAAAGTGGAGAGAGCATTACACAGGCCAAATGGAATGACCAAGAATTCTTAAAGACCCTCATGAGTGCGAAAAGGAGTCATAGGAATGTATTCCTCTTGCATACACATCTGGTGGTAACCAAAACGAAGATCAAGTTTAGTAAAATATTGAGCACCACTTAATTCATCCAAGATATCATCAATGACAGGAATGGGGAATTTTTCTTTGCTGGTGAGTTTATTGAGGATGCAAAAGTATGGACACACGTGCCAAGTACCTTCTTTTTTGAGTACCATGACCACAGGGGAAGAATAGGGGCTGGTACTAGGGAGGATAACACCTACGGATAGCAATTCTTGAACAATGTTCTCAATTTCATTCTTTTGGGAAAAGGGATGAAGATAAGGGTGAACATTGGGAGGAAGATTGTTGGGGATGAGAGGAATGGAATGATCATGAACACCATGAGAAGGAGGAAGTCCCTAGGGAGTGGAAAAAATAGCTTAGTGTTTGGAGATGATACATTGGATGTCAAGATGCATCACAGGTGTGTCAATTGCTTGAATAGAATGGAGTTGGGAAATAATGTCAGAATGACCTTTTTTGAGGAGCTTTTCCATTCGATGGGAACTGATGATCTCAAGGGAGCCTGTTGTGATTCCTTGAAATTTATATTATTGTCCCGCTTGTTGGAATTGCATGGTTAATTCCTTAAAATCCATGAGGATAGGACCAAGAGTGTGTAACCATTCCACATCGAGCACAATATCACAACCACCCATGTCAATAGAAAACATATGAGATTTCAGGTTGTACTTCCCAATTTGGAGACACAAATTTTCACAACGACACCCACATTTCATGGAACCTCCATTGGAAATCATGATTTGAAAGTTGTTGATTGCATGTATATAGAAATGGGTTTCTTGGGAAATAGAACGGTGAATAAAATTATGAGTGCTGGAAGTATCAATTAAGATGATGACCTTTCAATTCTTAATGTATTCAACGAGATTGAATGTTTTGGGAGGAAAGAATCTAATGAGAGCATTCAATAAAATGACCGGTTCTACTTCTGGTTGGTCAGAGGGTGAAGTAATATCAGTTGGCTGGGGTAACTTTTGCATAGGGGGGTCTCAATATATTCTTTAGAAACGTCCTCAAAGATGGCCATAAACAACTTTTGTTCCTTACACTTGTGCCCCAACAAATATTTTTCATCACAATTATAATAAAGGCCCTTGAGTTGGCATTCTGCCATTTCATCCCGAGTTAATTTCTAGATCTTGAGGGTAGTGGGAGGAGGGGCAGGGTCGGTAGGTCAAGTGCGTGGAACAAAGGAATATTTATGGTTCTAAGCAGAAACAATTTTTTGGGCTTCCTTAGCACGTTGAGTAGCTTCCAACCAAGTGTGAGGGTGAGCCATTAGGACCTGGGCTCGAATTTCCTCTTTGAGGCCACTGATAAAAAATTCCCGTAAGAAGGCATCGACATGCCCTCCATTCTAAAAGGAAAGTGTTCAAAGGTAGATATAAATTCTTCCACTATGCCAAATTTCTTCAACTTGGTCAAACGGCCAAGATAGTGGGTGTCAGTGTCAAAGCGGTCATATAGCTCTGCCACAAATTGAGTCCAAGAAAAATACCCCTGGCGTGTCTTTCAACACCATTGCCACCATTTTCAATGTTCAATATCCAAATAGAGGACACCATAACAAAGTTTGGCCAGATCATTAGTAATGCCATGCAAGGAGAAATAATGTTCCATTTGAGTGACCCAACTAGTGGGATCGAATCCGTCAAATTTGTTCACTTCAATGTGGGGAAGATGGGGGTCACGAGGAAGGGAATTGGAACGAAGGGCCATATAATTCACCCTTAACCATTTCCAATTCTCCTGTAGCTTTGGCCTCTAAGGTGTCCAAGCAGGAATTATTGGAAGCAATTTCATAGGTTAGTTTGTGGATGTCTACCTTGTGTTGTTTGTATTCATATTGCAAGTGAAGGAATTCTTGGTTGCAAGTGGTGGCCATGGGTGGAGGGGACGGAAGAGGGGAAGTGGGACCATAGAAAAAAAAAAAAAATGAATGAAAAATGATATATATGAGTGTGTTCAGTGTGAAAAGAGTAATGCAATGAAATTGGTGTCAAATAAGGGTGTCGAGAAGGGGTCGGGTCCATAGGAAAAAAAAAGGGTTGAAAATGATAGGTAACACTGTGATTAGGATGAAGAGAAGAATCCTATGGGATAGGTCTCAAATAATGGGGTGGGAAAGACCCAAAAATAAAAAAATTTACTCTTGTGGATTTATACTCCGATCTGAATAATATTGCAGTGATGAAATGGCCAAATGCTTAATAGGAAGAAATGTGTAGGAATTTCACAACTAGAATGCAAGAGGCACAGTTGCACGACCATAGATATTGTCTATTCTATTTAGGTTTTCATCCCAAGGGTTAAGAACTTAGGGTATTATGGGTTTCTACAGACAAGGGTTTACCCTGTGTTATAGCTCTCTGATATACTTGTGGGGTCCAATAGTAGTACTCGACCCAATATCTCAGGGCACCAACTAAGGAGGCTAGATCATGCCCTTAGCCGTACTACCTTACTACCCAAGTACTAGAGAGTATATTCCTGAATGTTGTTCTCGTTGGCACTATAACAGTTAGGAATCCAATCGGTTTATCTACAGAGGGATTCATAATATCTAGACCAATCCATATACAGGTGTTGTCTGATGCGCTACCACTCGAAGGGGTACCAATAGGGGTTACAAGGGTGGCCAACAATGTGCACTTGAGTACCACTTGTATTCCATGCATATATTCTTCCCCGACCGCAGATGTGTGCACTGAACAACAAATATATGTAGCTTTAAGACGTCGGAATACGTCTCTACCCAAAAAAACAAATTACCCAAAGTTTCTGCCAAGAAAGGTGCTCTGATACCATTTGTTACGTACCAGATCTATTATAAAAGCATAAGAAGAAATATTGTAGTTAATAACAGTGGATTTAACAATAGAAAATAGAGATACCGCAAATAATAACAACGGAACAACAAAATAGATGGATTCCACAACACCATAATAATACCTTTATTGATAGGGAATAATGTTCACTTGCCTCTTCGAGGGGGAAACCTCCAACAGAGTAGAGATCTATTATATTAATTCACAAGACAAGTCCCTCTCATACCCTCTACTCTTATTTATACTAATTCTTTCTTCTAAATAAAATTCTAGAGGAAGATATTTCTAGAAGTGGAAGCTTCTATTAGGTCTTCTTACATTGACTTGTTCATATTTATTAAATAGGCCTTATTAACTAGTATATTCCTTTATTACATGGAAATATATTATTCTACCTACATGAGAAGTTTGGGGGTTAGGTCCCTGACAAATTTGTAGCACCAAGATCCTTCATGTCAAATTTAGAGGACAACTAAGGTCTCACATCCTGGATAATCTCCTTGTTGTTTCCTATCAACAACATGTCATCCACATACAAGACCAAATAAATCGAATGATCACCAATTAATTTAAAATAGTGATCCTCTTTTCTTCTTGTGAATCCAAGTCCCAACATATAAGTATCAAATTTTTGATACCACATCCTTGGTTATTGTTTTAATCCATACAATGACTTTTTCAGCTTACATACCAGCTCCTTCTTTCCCTTCACAACAAATCCTTCTGGATGCTTCGGGTATATTTCTTCTTTCAGATCCCCATGTAGGAATATTGTCTTCACATCCATCTTTTCTACTTAAAAATTAAACGTAGAAGCAACAGATAACAAAAATCTAATAGAAGTTAACTTGGAAACAGGAGAAAAAATCTCACCAAAATCAATTCCCTGAACTTGAGAATAACCCTTTGCTACTAACCGAGCTTTGTATTTCTCCACTTTTCCTTCTTCATTCAGCTTCTTTTTAAATACCCATTTGTTGCCAATGGGATTTCTTCGAGTCGACAATTCCACTAAATCCCAAGCCTCATTCTTATCCAAGGTTTCCATTTTTTCAACCATGGCCTTTTTCAAGAGTTTTCCATCCTCTGAATCCACTACCTTCCTAAAAATTCTAGGATCATCACCAGTAATAGAAAAGGAAAAATTTGAACGGAAATCAGGTGGAGTATACCTTTCCGATACTCTTTTTCCCGCATCAATCTCCTCAATACTAGAGTATGGGGATATTCTTCTTCTGATTCATGTTCTTTTGTAGAGTCTAATTCATAATCCCTTGGCTCAAACTCTATTTTCTATGGTTCTTCCTTACTTGGTAGGATTTCCTATTTGACAACATCTTTTATTTCTCTAAATACCACATCTCGTCTATACACAACCTTCTTAGTTCTGGGTTCCAAAGCTTATAACCTTTGAGACCATATTTATACCCAATAAATCTACACTTTTAATACTTCTTATCTAGCTTACTCGTGTTTCCTTTGGAACATGAACATCGGCCTCAAAGCCAAATACCTTGAGATGTGTGAGAGATATTTTCTTACCATTTCACACCTCATGTGGAGTCTTATCATCCAGTGTTGATGAGGGTGATCGATTGACTAGTTAACAAGTAGTGCCCATGGCCTCTACCAAAAATTATTTCCCTAACCCGACACCAATGAGCATGCACCTTGATTTTTCCATCAACGTCATGTTCATCCTTTCTGCAACTCCATTCTCTTGAGATGTATATGGAGTAGTCTTATGCCTTGATATACCACGCTTCTTATAGAATTATTCAAATTCATTCCCCCAAAACTCTCCACCTTTATATGTCCTCAACACCTTAATTCTTTTCTCTGTTTGATTCTCAAAAAGAGCCTTAAACTCTTTAAACCTATCAAAGACTTCATATTTCTTCCTCAGGAAATCTATCCAAGTATTCCTTGGGAAGTCATCTATAAAAGAGACATAGTACAAAGATTTTCTCAATGATGGAATTGACACAAGTCTAAACACATCATTGTGCACTAGCTGTAAAAATTAGTCTGCCTTCATTGCACTAGAGGGGAATCTTACCCGATTATGCTTCCCATATACACAATATTCACAGAAATAAAAATCCAGAGAGGATTTAGATATACCTTCAACCATACCTTTACCTTATAGTATTTGAATTCCCTTCTCTTTGATATGCCCCAGTCTTTGATGCCACAAAATAACCTTTTCTCCAGAGACTGTAGGGGTTTTTTCTTCTTCGGCTCCAATATCAGGAACAATGGAACTATTACACCCATTATTAATGGTGCTTCCTTGAAGCTTATATAGAGTTCCAATCCAAACTCCCTTCAACAACACCATTTCTCCTCAATCCATCCTGCAGGTTGCCTTTTAAAATATTGTTTTTACCCCTACATCATCCATTTTTCTTACAAAAATCAAATTTCTGGCCAATCCTGGAATGTGAAAAAGACCAGGAAGTGTTCTAATCCTTCCATATGTGAGGCTCAACTTGACTTTTCCTTGTCCTATGATTCTAGTTGTCAAGTCATCACCTAGGAAAACATTATCTCCATCATACCTTTCATATTCACATAACCACTCCCTATGGGGAGTCATTTGAAAATATGCACATGAGTCAACCAACCTCACCTCATGATATGCATGTGTGCTTGAAGAATCCAAGTACACATCTCCTCCTTTTTCCTTGGAGGTATTTTCTTCTATAGAGGGAGCACCTTCAGATCCATTCACTTTCTCAATGCTTTTGGATCTACATTTCTTCTTGAAGTGCCCTTCTTTTCCAAATCTCTAGCATACCTTTACAAACTTTCCGGGAGATTTAGATCTACCCTTAGAATTAGATGTCCCACTTAAGGACTTAGATCTATTTATTTCCTGGGAGAATCCTCTTGCAAACAATGCATATGTGATTTTTCCTTCCATGTTCTTCTGTCTCATCTCCTATGCCAACAAGGATGAGACCACATCAATGAAACTCAAGGTAGTTGTATTACTACCTATGGCCACAACTAGAATATCCCATGAGTCTAGTAAAGAGCACAGTAAACTGATACACTTATCTTCATCTGAAATTTTAATCTCAACAGACAAAAACTTACTTACCATAGTATTGAAGGCATTCATATGATCTGTCATTGAGTCTCCATTTCTCATCCTTACGTTATACAACTTTTTCCGTAGGAACAATTTATTTACAAGGGACTTAGACTGATACAAGTTCCCAAAGTTACCCCATAACTCCTTGGATGTAGCTTCCCCTGACACATTCAGTAATACTGAATTTGAGCGACACAATCAGATTGTGCTCTTTTCCTTCTAATCCAACTTTTTCTATTCATCTGCTGACATTCTTGTTGGTGTAGTACCTGGATCCATCATGACCCACTAATCTCTGTCTACCAATAGATCTTCCAGCTTGTGCTTCCACAACTCAAAACTTTTCCCATTAAATTTCTTGATCTATATTTTCGAACTGCTCTCCATTTCTCTTCACCTGAAGAATCAATATGTAACAAGGGTTATCACAGTCTTGATCCAACCCCCTAACCACAAAGGTGTCCCCCTGAAGCCAATAATTGATCTGATACCAAATGTATATTTTAACCTTGTACAATTATTTACTCCAAACATATTTTCAATAAAAAAACAGAAAAGATACAATGGCAAATACACACATTACACAGATATTTTTCCCCTGGAAACCCAAATCGGGAAAACCAACATCTTCTACATTCATTCACACATACATTGTTTACAATAAAATATACATATAGGAGACAGTGGCATCCAAAACCCTGATCCAATGAATTAAAATAGTCAAAAACTCTAATTCCTTAACTAGAATAGAAAATCATCGGAGAAAAACCATGTGTCGAAAAATCGCCCAAAAATAGACACAAAAACCAAGAAATTTCTTTTTTCTCGGGGGAATTTCCCCCGAAACCCCGTATAGGGGGGATCCACCCCCTACAACCCCCTGAATGGGTGGGGGGGGATAGCAACCCCCCTACACACCCAGTGCAACGTAGACACTAGCTCTAGTCATGCAAATAATATAACACATATCCAAAATTTTGGCCTCAAACTTTAGGGGGCATCTATTACACCAAAATTTCACACTTAGGTGTCACAAATTTTACACGCCTTAAGTGTCACAAGTGTCTTAAAGTAGTGTATTCACCTTACTAAGTGTCACATGCATTTTATCCACTGACATATGAACCTTACTAAGTGTCTCATGCAATTTATTGAGTGTCACAACCTTGACACCATGATAGATCATTTGTCATAATCCCTGGACATGTTAGGAGAGAAATTTATCATATGAAGGTCAAAATACTATGTGCACATGTATTATTCATGTTTATTAAAAAAAAGTAAATTAATTTAGTTTGAGAATCCACCTCACACTTAGTTTCCTAATCTCAGGGAGAATTTGAGAATCTCATGCATGGTTGAGATATTTTCTCAAACCAATATCCTAATTTGATGGATATTAAGAGATATTTCCTCCTTAAAATCCTTGAGATATATTTTCTCTCTAAAATCATTGAGAGATATTTTCTCCCTAAAAATATTGGAGATCCCAATTTAGTGGTTCTAGTGAGTGATCTTCTCCATGGTGGTTAAGCCTCTAACTCCTATATAATGAGGGAATTCCAAGGTAGAAGGGAAGGGGGAGAAATCATAGGTTTGATACTTATGATCTCAAGAGAAACAGGTTGAGAGTGCATTCAAGGACTGGATTGGAAGCTTGGAGGAATGCTAGCGCAACGAGGTTGTAAGTTCCCATGTCTCCATAATACATAACTTGGCCTATTTCCTTCATACTTTTGTTTGCACATGTATGTCTATATAGATAGATATGTTCTTGTCTAACGATATTGTTGAAGCAGTTATTAATTTTTTATCCCTAAGGCTTAAATTTTCCTTTTTCGGGTTTCGACTTTTCACAAAACACGAGTTTTGTTATCAATCCCAAGCACACGACACCTTTTTCTTAAAGTTTTTAATTATTTGGATAAGAAAAGGCAAAAGGTTTAAAAGAATTTTAAGAATCCCGACGCTCTTTATTTGAAATTATTTAAATCGTGTTAAATTGTAAAACTAACGGTTTTAAAATTAAGCTTAAAGAATTTTCGAGATTCGGGGTTTACTACAAACAAATTTTTCGATGTAAATCGAATCGCGAAATCTCGATCCCTGATTTCCTGAAACGTTGAAGGCTTAGTTAAAACACAGATTAATTAATTCTCTTATATGAAAGGTTAAGGGTTAAGATAATCATGTCGCAATTTTGAGATTCGCGGTTCAGTGAGATTACATCTCCTGTCATCATGATTCCCGAAATCCCGAATCACGAAACCCCGATCCACAGTTCGCGTTAAATCAAACTAATTATGTTTTGGCCTTAATCATGATTAGTTAGTTAAATAAGATGAGTTAAGTCCTATTTTTAAAAATAAATCCATCGCGATTTCGTGATTTCGGAGATCGAACTTCATCGATAACATACTTCTTGACATCATGATCCCCGTCCTGAAAACGTTTAATCACGACTAATTAATTTACTAAAAATGTTTTAAGTCTTAATTAAAACATCGCGATTTTGCGATTTCGCAATTTCAGAAATTGGATTTCATCGACGACATACCTCTCAACATCATGATTTCCGAAATCCCAAAAAGCAAAGTTTTCAGCTTTAATCTATGATTAACACTAATTAATTTATTTTTTAAAAACAGGATTAATGATAATCATTCTTTAAGTGTTCATTCATGTTTCGCTTTTCGATTAAGTAAGTGTCTCGTTTTCTTTAAAAACCCGATGGTGCCTAAATACAGACATTAAATGTGTATCTCGGAAATATATCTTCCGCATTAAAAGCCTTAAATTCGTGACAGTTGTGTCAATCTTGTCATTTTTTAATGTATTCAAAATGAACATCCAAACGTCTGTGTTTTCATTTTTAGCTAAGCTCCTTCATCCATTTTATGTGATAGGTTTTCAATTAAACACAAAGTCGTGGCACCGAAAAAGGCACCGAAGAAGAATGAAGACGCACAGGAAGGATATATCATCTCCGACACCACTCCACATGCTATAGACTCCATTAAATATTGGACTCAAATCTTCGAATTGCTGAAATACGAGCTTGAGAATGCTCATCCAGATTCTCAAAATCATTGTCGGGACATAGCTGAGTCAGAGCTTCATAAGATCGTTGCGCACCCGCGTCTCGTAGCATACACCGATATGATCAGCTGGGCCTTGGAAGAGGTTGATATCCCAACGAGGAGCATCTTAAACGACCAAAGAGATATTGTCGGCTCATTCAGGCCAGAGCACATACAAGTAATGTATAAACTCTCGCCAAATCCTAAACATACTTTTAATGCTGAATTTTTAGCAGAGTTTCAGAGGAAAGAATGTATTGAGGCAGACCGGACATATCCTGATATGATTAGAGAATGGGCAAGGTGTCCAGCAAAGTTTAGAGCTGATTCCCATGGGATTTATGCTACTGCATCCTTGAATGAATACATGGTATATGTAGCCATTATGTTATGTAGACTTTTCGGGAGAAAAGATCCCTGCCATTTTCATGCAGATTGGGTGCCCTTTTTAGAAGAAGCTTCAGAAGGAAATGGTTTTAACTGGCATAAGATTTTGTCAGATAACCTAACACAGGAAATCTTAAACTACAAAGCAGCAAAATCAAACAGACAACCAACAACCTTTTATATGTCAGCATACATTATGGATGAAATCTGTTATGTGACTCATTTCCCATTAATGAATTGGAGTTGGAACATTTCCTATCCAGAACCCATTCATAAATATCACTCGAACCTTTGGGAAGAAAATGCTAAGGATGCATTTTATGAGGTTTGTCATTTTATTATAATTCCGATGCATAAAATATTTTTTGGATGCAAACCCCCTCGCATTTATGATGCAATCATAGAAAATCTTAAAGCAATTGTTGACTGGTTTATTGAGGAGAATTTTTCCTACATTAGGGTTTAAGGTTGTTCCATTCCCCCTCATGCACTCCCTAAATTCATACTAGACAGATTGGTGTGAAGGGAGGTAGCCCATCAGATAGTAAAGGGCGGTGTTGGATTATAATTAAAAGCAGTTCAAAACAAGTCATGGCCATCTTTCCCTGTTCATATTGGGAAATTTTCTTTATTAAATTTAGGCCATTCTAAGGTAGAGGTTGATTCATTAGAAGAAGTGAAATTAGTAGATATTGAGCACAGAAAGTATGATCCCTACCAAGTAATAAGTAGGCATTTTATACATTGTAATCTAAAGGCGTATGAACATGAAACATCTATTTATGATGATGTATTTAAGGATGTTAAATCCTATGAAGAAGTATTGAACAGAGTACAGGCCATGCCACCTGACTCACAGACTGGATTCACGTCATTTCAGATCCATAGGTGAAGTTTCCTGCCCAAGAGTTTGCAGGGTGAAGTTTCGACCCCACCTCCAGAACAAGAAGGGCCCCCTCCAGGGTTTGAAACTAATACATAGGATAAATCAAATACCAAAGGCAAAATGAAGGATACTGGGATACCTTCCCACGATGCAGAGGGTTCTCAAACAAAAGAATCAAAGACAGAGAAGGGAAAAGAGTTGGAAACAACCCCAGGAATCCCCAAGGATGTTCCAGAAAAGACAGGGGGAATAACATCAATAGAGCTCAGTAGTCCTATCACTTCCTTAACCCCATTGCAGTCAAATTATGGAACCGCTCTATATGTCAGTGATCTAGAGCCAATTTCAAGGGATGAAATCCCTCCATCAGATTACTTTTTCAGTAAAAAGAGAAGAGCAATCTTGAAACAGGAAATCCATCCAAGAGGAGAGGGGATGATTAAAAAACATAGGGTCATTATAGATGGAAAGAAGCTTAAAGATGGGAAATTTTCTATGGAGTTAGCAGGTACGATGGGTGCTATAGCATCAACAAATATATATTATGTTGGTAGTTTAACAACCATGCTCGAACAAAAAGACCAAACAATAATTCATTTACAGGACAAATTAAAAGAAACTGAAAGAAATACCAGTTGGGGAATACAAAAGGGTCTAGAACAAGCTAGACTAAAAGATATGCAAGAAATTCAGAAAATGAAAAAAGACTTAGAGGAAGAAAAACAGATAATACAAGTCACATAGGCACAGGTCCAAAAGCTGGGAGAAGAAAATAAACAGTTACAAGATAAAATTATTTCTATTACTAATCATGTAGTAGAACTTGAAATTTTCAGGACACAAGCATTGGGGATATATTTGAAAATAGAGGAAGAACAACAGAAAGTGTTTTTGAATATGGAAGTAGTCCAGAATTATTTTCAAGAGACAAATAAATCCTTGGAGAATGTTTTCCAGAAGGAAAGGGAGGCGAAAGCGGCTAGAATGACTTTTCTAAAGGAAGTATCCCTCTCAACCAAGGAAGAAGTCGGAAGGATTCAGAAATTATCCATTTCTAAACAGGTTAAAGGGGACATAATACTTAAAGTGTGTGAAGCAGGCCTGTCCAAATATAAAATATTAACCAGAGATGTCAATGATGATTGCCAAGGAATTTTTGATCTCTTAGAAAGAACTTCATTGAATATCGGAACAAATGATTGTCCCGGATTATTAGGTGAGATTAATATTGCCAAGCACCAGCTAAGGTTCAAAGAAGAGCTGGAGGAAATGAAGATAGAGATTTCAAAAATCAAATTAATCAATATCATAGAAATCAACAAATGGATGGTCACACCGAACTTAAAGTTGCAAACTATTAAGTTCACAGAGAAGATGATAGAAAATCGTTTTCCTTAATTACAGAAAAGATTTTTCATGTTTGAAGCAAATGAGATACCAGATGCTCCCAGAGCTTTTGTGAAATTTTTGGGAAAGTGTGTTCAGTGTCTTGAGGCGGAGAAAGGAAGTTCATCAACACAAACGTAAAAACATTTTTTTTTTAATGTTTTTATCATTAGAAATTAGAAAGGAAATGTAAACGATTGACATTATTCATATATGTAACCGTAATATTAGGAAGTTCATTAGTCACCAACGAGAAAATTTTGATGAAGATGTATAAATGTACTGTCTAAAGACTGAGAAAAGGGATTTTGATTTTTGGAGAGAGCCAATTGTATTAACATTTTTCCAATCCTTCATAATATGCATTACAGACGAGATTCTGAATCCTGCCAATTTGTAGCTATGTGTTCTTCGACCCTGTTTACTATACTTTATTGTGTTTTTTGTTCAATGTTTTTCTAATGAATTATCAATTTGAAGTTACCTGCAAATATCTCGTATATAGTTCAGATTGATTTGGATATCAAATTATTTACATATTTTCCTCTGAAATTGCTATCAATGGTTTTAAGACCTGTTAATCATTTGAACCTTAATACTTAACTTTTCATTAGAAACCTCGTTTTCTTTCTTTATTACCTGTCGAAATATGAGATCCTTTCTTGATTAAAGCCTCATATTTTTCTGTAGTACTTCTTTGTTATTTTATAATTCTCAAATTGTTGCAAATCCAGGAAACAACCTCGAATGTATTTATGTTAGTGTTTTGAATTTCAAAATTGTTTTTCCTATTCTCATCTCTTAAAAGTTTGAAGTAACATTTGATTAAATTCTTTCACGATTAAATAAAATCTTATCCTCCATGACTGTTCCAAGTAGCAGACAACCCAACATTGAACCTGGCCTTCAAGATCAAACCAGTATTGCTTTGAACCTATTTAATACCATCCTACAAACAACAACTAACCGGGTCGAATTAGAACATTCATGGGCTGTTATTGAGAGAGATATTAGCATCCAAGAACAGCGGGAAGCTAGACAGAGACAATTGAGAAACTGATTCTACTTCACCCTTCCTTTTCATTTCTAATCCTCAAGTTATTCCTTTAAACATTTATGGATACCTTGACGGTATACTTTACAGCCTTAAAGTATAAACTCAGGAACAACATCTTTTTGGCGTCGTTGTCGGGGACAGGGATGATTTTAAGGATGGAAATTTATTTTAAAATGTAGAAACCTTGGTGGATCTTACTAATCCTTTATATGTCAACTATAAACGATTGGCGATATTTTTGTAAAAATAATCAAATTTCTAAGGGTTTTATATATTTTTTATAAAATTTTGGCGATTTGTAAGGTAAAATAATTTTATCCTATAGAATTTGGGCGAATTATTTTTAAAATAGCGAATCTTGTTTTTGGAAAAACCATGGAAAATTAGCCCATGAGCGAAATTTAGCCCCTAAAATCATCCCTAGTCGGGGAACGAAGAAACGAGTCTTTTCCCTGGGAAGAACGACATTGACATTTTCTTTTTTTGATAGTGAACAAGGATAGAAAACCTTCTAAGGCTACTAATATTTTTCACTTGGCGACTCCTCGATAACTAAACAGGCTATTAGCCGAAAGAACACCAGAAAAAACCCGGACATCAAGTAGACCTCACCAGTCTCCGATCCGGAAAAGATTTTAAAATCATGAAAATCACTTAAACAAGTCTTTTTACCTACATATACTATATGGCAGCCTGACTTTATGCAATTAAACATTTCGGAAACTCTTGAAAGATCTCTTTCACTTCCCCTCTCATATGATATGTTCTCATTTCCTGAAGTTTCCTCCCTAGATTTTCGAGAATCTTCTCCTCACACATTCCGAGCTTCAGCCTCAAATCTAACCATGGTTGCACAAGGAGGTGCTGGAGCTAGAGGTGGTGCCCCTGGAGGACCAGCAGGTGGTCAAGTACCGCTTCCTAGAATCTTCGCTAAAGTAGCTGCTAGATATGCTCCCCTTGTTCTTCCCGTTCCTCTTCATGATCTCCCCGAGAATTATATGAAAAGTATTCCAAAATTTACAGGGGAAGGGGATCTGACTGCCCAAGAACATATAAAAAATTTTGACCAATTTGCTGACATCCTCATAATAGAACACGAAGATGTCTATTCTAGACTCCTCGTTCAAACTTTCGAGGGACAGGTGAGGACCTGGTTCCGATCTTTAGCAGCTGGATCTTTAAGATCTTATGAAGAACTTGAAAGAGATTTTATTAGACAATGGGGAGAGAGGAAAGATCATCTCTACTACTTGACCGAATTTGGAGCCCTTAGAAAGAAAAACTCTAAATCAGTTCTAGAATTCACTCAAAGGTTCAACAAGTTGTATAATAAAATCCTGGTTGAGGTTAAACCTTCACAACCTACAGCAAAAGTGACTTTTGCTGGCTCTTTTGATCCCAACTTCACCTTATTATTGAGAGAAAGGAGATCAACATATCTCATGAAAATGCAAGATGATGCACTTGAGATTGAATCAAACATGATGGCATCAGGGAAATTAAAAGCAAAGACTGAAACTAGAAACAAAGAAAATAGGAAATTCAAAGAACAAGGTGGACCTTCAGGATTGGGGAAATCCTCAGGAGATAGAATAGACGAGATGGCTAGGGTAATTCGAGAACTTTCAAACAATATCTCAAAAATGGAACTAGAGAAATCGAAAAGAGATAATTTCCCCAGGAAAATTTTTAGAAGAAATCCTGATCCTCAGGGCCCACAAAAAATAATTAAAAATGAAGACCAAAAAATTCCAATGCCCTTCAAAAGTGAAAACTTCATTGGAGAGGAAGATCTAGGAGATTTTGAAGATATCGATGAAGATATTAATAATCTTGGCGGCGATAACAAATCACCTTATTTATCTAGACAAGACTACGAAAGATCCTTAAATAAAGAAATTACATCGGAAGAAAATGTTAGCAATAATATGTCTGAAGATTTCACATATGAAGATATCGTAGATGATATCATAGCTGAACTACAAGGAAAATATAATTTAAGACCAAGGAACAAAATTCTCCCAACTATTTCGACAAAAAAGATTTTTCCAAGAAGCAAAACTGATGAGGCAACTCCAAAAGTTGCTGATAAACAACTTGCGAAGAAAAACACAGTTGATACACAACCTGTCCAGTCAGAACCAGTAGAAACACTCCCTGTGAAGACACAAGCTCCTATAAATGAAAACAAGTCCACATCACAACAAAAGGCTGAAAAGAAAGGAATGGAGGCCCCGAACATAGAAAACGACAAGGCCCTAGGAAATTTGAATTTGGAAAACGAAATAAATAAAATCAAAATTCCTATTCCCCTTGTTGAATTAGCTAAAAATCCCATATACAGAAAACAAATCACCAAGATGATTACCTTTTCTGAAGACGAAATCCAAGCCGACATTATCAACTTAGAAGATGACAAACCAAACATAGTCTTTGGTCCACACTTCGAAGGTGTGAGAGACACTGTGGCCCCCTTTTATATTACGTTAACCCTGTTTGACCACCTTCTTCATAACTGAATGTTGGATTTCGGAGATTCCCACAATGTGATGCCAAAGGCAATTATGGAAAAACTTGGTCTTGAAATCACAAGGACCTATGGTGACTCATATTCTTTCGATTCGAGGAAAGTCAAATGCATAGGTATGATTAAAGACCTAGTGGTAGGTTTGGCTCAAATACCTGCTAAAAGTATTCTTATGGATGTAGTGGTCGTTGACATCCCTCCAAAGTATGGTATGCTATTATCTAGGTCATGGGGTGCCAAGCTTGGAGGATCTCTCCAACTGGATATGACATACACTACAATTCTAGTTTTCGGAGGACAATACACACGTCTTTATAGAGAGACTAGGTTGGCGTTTACGGTAGGTGATCCACACAAGCCAAACAATCATCCACTTTATATTGCTGACCAAGACTTAGGAAAGTGTATATTATCTATTGATGACGATTTTGAAGTAGATATAGACGAAAATTGTATAGAAGAAAAAACTGAAAAAAAAGAAATAGAAAAAAATGTCTATAACACTGGTGTATGGAAAATGTATTTTCATGGTGCCTCGTCTTTCCTTGGAGACAAAGCAGGATCACTCCTTGTGGCTCCCGATGATCAAGTCCTAATCCCCTTTTCATATATGCTTCAGTGGAATGTGGATTGTACAAACAATGTATGCGAGTATGAAGCTTTAGTGCTAGGATTAGAAGCTACTAGGAGGATGAAAATAAAGAAACTCGAAGTCTTTGGTGACACCGAGTTAATTATAAAACAGGTGAATCTACAGTACCAGGCCAAGCATCCTATATTACGGTCCTATAGGAATTGTGTCTGGGATTTAATCGAGAGATTCTTCTCCTCTGTGAATTTTCATTTCGTCCCAAGGTCTGAAAATCAACAGGCTGATGCTTTAGCCAAAGCAACATCAACTTTCACACCCCCAACTGCTTTTAAATTAAAGTATCACATACAAATGAGACATCGCCCTTCGATACCAAATAACATACAACATTGGCAGGTCTTTGAGGACGATGAGAAGCTTTGAAAGTTTCTAGAATCATTAGATGAATTTGCAGAAACGCATACTGATCAAGAAAATCAAAATGATCCCATTTGGATCATGCGGGAGGGGGGGGATTCTAAAGAGTTTCACGATAAAATTGCAAATCACCGAATGCTCGTTCTCAAGAACATCCAGATTCCCAAGGGTCTAATTCCCTTGGAAAGACTATTTAATCAAGATGACATCCCTTAAAAAACCACCCTACAACCCCAACCAGAGGAGGTTGAAGATTGTAATATAGGAACTAAAGAAAATCCCGAATGGTAAAACTATCCAAATATCTATCTACAGAAAATAAAAATAAATACACAAAGTTGCTAAGAAAATACAAAGACGTTTTCGCATGGTCGTATGAAGAATTGAAAACATATGACACTTCTGTGATCGAACATAAGATACCCCTCAAACCTGGTGTCAAACCTTTTAAACAAAAACTCCGACAAATTAACCCCATTTTATTACCTATTATCGAACGAGAAGTCAAAAAACTCCTTGATGCTAAGATAATTGTACCACTAAGATATTCTAATTGGGTAGCCAATCTAGTCCCGGTTAGAAAGAAAAATGGGGAAATTAGACTGTGTGTCGATTTCAGAAATCTTAATAAATCTTCTCTCAAAGATAATTATCCCCTACCTAAAATGGACCATGTTCTAGAAAAAGTAGTAGGAGCTAATAGGATGTCAATGATTGACGGATTTTCAGGTTACAATCAAATTGTCGTTAGTGATCTCGATAAAGAAAAAACTGCCTTTACCACTCCTTGGGGCACATTTATGTATGATAAAATGTCATTTGGATTGATGAATGCAGGTGTTTCTTTTCAACGCACAATGGATATTGCTTTCGTTGGTGAACGGGACAAATTTGTAGTCATCTATTTGGATGACCTTACTATTTTTTCTAATCAGATGAAGATCATCTGGTGCATCTCAAACAGACATTTGAAAAATGCCGCAGGTTTGGTCTATCCTTAAATCTTAAGAAGTCTCACTTTGCTATGCAAGAAGGCAAGTTGTTGGGTCACATCGTATCTCGTGATGGAATTAGAATTGACACTAAAAGAGTAGAATCTATAGATACAATAGCTATTCCTAGGAATGTGAAATAAATTCAGTCATTCTTAGGAAAAATAAATTTTTTGAGAAGATTTATTCCTAACTTTGTTGAAATTGTGAAATTGATTACAGATATGCTCAAGAAAAACAATGAAGTAAAATGGACAGCAAAAGCTAAAGCATCCTTTGCCCATATCAAGAAGGTTATAAGTGAGGCTCCGATACTAGCGAGCCCCGATTATCTCAAAGTTTTTCTTATTTTTTCATTTGCCTCTGAACACACACTCGCCGTTGTACTCCTTCAGAAGAACGAAGAAGGTTTCGAGCAACCAATAGCCTTCTTTAGCAAAAGTCTCCGAGATGCCGAACTCAAATATAATATAATGGAAAAACAAGCATATGCTATGGTAAAAGAATTAAAAGCTTTCAGAACTTATGTTTTACATTCTAAGGTGATTGCATATGTACCCACTAGCTCTGTAAAAGATATTTTGGTTCAAGCAGACAGTGATGGAAAAAGAGCAAGATGGCTTGCCAAAATTCAAGAGTTTGACTTGGAGGTTAAACCGACAAAATTAGTAAAGGGTCAAGGCTTAGCTAAACTTTTAGCTGAATCCAATTTCAGATCTCTTGGAATAAACAACTCTCAGGAGGAGGAAGAGTGGGTAGATGTGAATGAACTTGAGGACCAAATATTTGAAAACAAAATCGAGGAGAAATTCGCATCATCAAATTGGTACAAGGACATAGTAACATACTTACTGACATTGAAATGTCCAGGTGACTTGTCTCCATCTAAAGCTAGAACGATAAAGCTACATGCAATAAAATACTGTATTTCTGAAAAATGATTATATTGGAAAGACCCGCTTGGCTTCCTCTTGGTCTGTTTGGTCGAGTCGGAAACAGAAGAAATTATAAGTCAAGTTCATGAAGGAGTATGTGGAGGACACCATGCCTGGAGGGCTACGGCATATAAAATCCTGAGGGCTGGTTATTACTAGCCCTAACTTTTCCCATATGTCAATGCTAAGGTACAAGCTTGCAGACCTTGCCAATTTTTTGCAGGAAAACATAAACTCCTAGTGATGCCATTGGTCCCAGTCAAGACAGAAGCTCCTTTTCAGCAATGGGGACTAGATTTCATAGGTGAAATTAATCCTCATTCTAGTGCTCAACACAGATGGATCCTGACCGCTACAGACTACTTCACCAAATGGGTGGAAGCTATCCCAACAAGAAAGGCTACTGATTCGGTGGTTATAAACTTCTTAGAAGAAAATATTTTGTCTAGGTTCGGTTGTCCCAGAAAGATAGTCACAGACAATGCGCAGGCTTTTAAGTCTATGGCTATAGTCAGCTTTTGCCAAAAATATAATATCATGCTGGGTCATTCCACAACATACTATCCTCGGGGAAATGGTCTGGCAGAATCTTCAAACAAGAGCTTAATCAGTATAATCAAGAAAGTGTTAAACGAAAATAAAAAGTCTTGCCATTTTCATTTGAAATACGCTCTGTGGGAAAATCGGATAGGCACAAAAAAGTCTATAGGTACTTCTCCCTTCCAAATGGTATATGGAACAGATGTAGTGTTGCCTATAAACCTAGCACTTCCTGTAATGAAACTATGGCAAGACGAGAAGGAAAATCCAAATCCTCTCACAAGAAGGATAAACCAGCTGATTGAAGTTCAGCAGCACAGGGCGGTAGTGGATGAAAAGTTGCATAAGTACCAGGATGACATGAAGGTATTATTTGATCGTAAAGCCAAGGACAGAAATTTTCTCCCCGGGGATTTGGTTTTGAGATGGGATGCTCGAAAAGAGGATTCAGGAAAAAATGGTAAATTTGATCACATTTGGTACTGACCATTTAAGGTAGCATCTCCTGAAGGAAAAAATTCATTTCTACTTGAAAATTTGGATGGTAAAATCCTGAATTCCCATGTCAATGGGCGTTTTTTAAAACATTATATGAAATAATTAATTTTCAGAAATTTCCATTGTATATATCGTTTTGTTTTTTTTTTTTTTT
>SNQJ01S0033444.1:35605-55545 GCA_010110895.2 Picea sitchensis | reverse complement strand
TAATCATGTCATTATTATTGTTATTGTTATTGGATTAATCCCCATTGTGGATTAATCATGTCGGTAATTGTATAAGGACCAAATCCCCTTTTGCAGATTGGTCATCGGATAATTATAAAGGGCAGAATAAGAAGCCATCCCCAACAGTTATTATTGAAGACCCAAAATTAAATAAAGGTGGGTTTACCCACCCAGAGTTAGAGGTCAGCCCTGCCAGTGGTGACCTTTCACACGTGCCAGTTTTGTATATATAAGAGGCTAGCACCTCACTTCTAACACACAACTCACTTGCTCATTCTCTTATGAGGCAAGCTGCAATTACTAATTGGAGAGAGGGAGAAGAGTGGTGCATCTCTTGGGGAGAACTTTCTGTATTGGTTTGAGTTATCTCTTGAACATTATTTAAGCTAATTATGATAAGGAATTTTTGTTGGGTTTTCTTCCCCTAGAGGGTTTCCCAGGATAAATGTTGTGTCTCTTGTGAATGTGTATTTCTCAGTGATATTGTTCTTATGATGCTATTATCTATTGAAAAGAAAAGAACTATAATAATGGCATAAACATTAACAGGTGCAGAGGTTCTGGAAACCTTTATTAGAATATACGTCTGAGATTCTTTCTTGTCGAGAGGATGGTTGGGTTTTATGTTTAAGAATCCGGAGGATTCTGAATTGGTGCTTTCAAAGTTTTGGAGTTTTGATAGAGGTAGTTTAATGCTAAAAATGTGGCGGCTCAGCTTTAACCCTGCAACTGAGTATTTTAGTTTTTAGACACATTTGGGTGCTACTACCTAGTTTACCTTTACAATTATGGAACGTTAAAGTTTTGCAGGCTGTTGGGAACTCCATTGGTCATTTTTTATGTATAGATGAAGTATCATCGAAGTCGCCTGATAAAAGGATGGCTAATATTCTAGTCGAAGTAGATGTTCATGTTGGGTTAATGGAAGTTTTGGAGATTAAGTGGCGGGGTCTTGTATTCATACAACATTTGGACTATCTGGGGATACCTTTCTGCTGTACTTTATGCAGGAGTACTGGTGTAACATCCCCTTCGTTACGACCACAAGAAAAGCAGAAGTGCAATTTTTTTGTTTTTGTTTTTAAGAGTTAAGAGGCAAGAAGGCAACGATGGAAACAACTTGACCACACCAGAGACGACGAACAGAAGCATGCAACCCAGGCAATAGGAAACTATGACACCACGCACAGGCTAAAGGGCGACTGGGCAAAACATGCACAGAATAACAGGAGTAACGACTAACCGCCCAACGCAACAAGACATGCCTACAAGCTAAGGGACAACTTTCCCTTCTTGAAATAACGACATTGACGAATAAGAATAGAACCTCAAGGTGCGCGAATCAACACATGCGCCCAAGTCAACATACGATGCTCAGCCACACTCACATGGTAGGCACCAACTCCGACCAAGATATCATTCATCGCTAATCTATAAGGCACGCCATGATCCCCGCATCAGGAATCATGTCATTCCCAGGTGATAGATGCATCAATAACCTTGACGCAAACATAATCTATCCGGACCAAGGACTCTAGAAAACTCCGACGAACTAGGAACCAAAAACTGACTGGGAGTCTATACCTACCCCCACACGAAAGGTCAATGAGACATAAAAGAATGAAGACAAGGGGTGATTCCATCCCACACGACATTGTCCCCGACCCCACCAATCACCCAGGCTAACCGATCCATATTACATTCTAATTTAACATGGGTTCCATTCTAATAGGGCACGTCAAGTTACATGTTGTTTTGGCATCGATTATCCATCAAATTTTAGCAATTTTAAATTATAAATCTGCTTTTAACTTAACATCAGATTAACATTAAATACAATCCAATCGGCCATTCTACATTATACCTTAGTCATTAAATTCAATCAATAACATTAATTACGAATCAGTTCAACAATTCTTCATCACCATTAAATCATCAAATTCAATCTAAATAACATCAACTAGGAATCAATTCGGAAATTATGCATCACAATTTAATCATTAACCACATTTTAATTTAGTGATTTTAACCTCTACTTGGATCAATAATTACTAAACTCATTTAATAATTAATCATAGTCTAATTGGGCAATTCAATATTAATCCAAATCTCCATCCAACTAGCCATCAACTTAATTAACAACATTAACGATTTTATTGTAGAATGCTACCATTATAGCACTTATGAACAATTAAATCTTGATGTGAGGTCTATCTATATTGACCGAACCAACAATACTACCTGTCTTATTAATAATGAGAAGGAAACTGCTAAATATTAACATCGTTGTAGCAAAGTTAACAAGGCAGTTAGCATAGTTGTTTCCTAACAATTAATATCACAATTAACAAGGCAATTGACATAACAGTCAACATAACAATTAATTTAGCAATAACACAACGATTTACATGACTATTATCCTAACAAGTAATATAGCATGATGAGGCGATTAACATGTCAATTAACCTGGCACTTAGTATAGCAATTCACAAGGCAATTGACATAACTGTTGACAAACAATTAATAGCGCAATAACCAGGCAATTTTCATGACTATTAACCGTTTAACTCGTTGTGGCAATTAATCAATAAGAAGGAAACTATTTTCCAATAACTCACTGTAGCAAATTATCCTAGCAATTAATATGGCAATAATATAGTAACACGCAGGCAACACTTAAGGCAAATTTGTATCCATTCTAGTGACCGCAGTCAACAATTTAAAGGGGAAAAACGTGGCCACACCAGCAGCAAGACACAGTCACAGTTAATGGTGAAACACTATGCCATACCTCAACAAACACAGGCTATAATTTAAGGACAATTCATGGGCATTTAACAGCGACTCAGTCCATTGTTTTAATAGAAAAACGTGGGCGTTAACAACAGACTTGGTCAATCTTTTTGATAGCCAAAACGTGGGTGTTTAATCAGAAAACTCAGACATGAATTTAAATGACCCAAAATAATGAGCAATTAACAATATATCAGTCCATTTTTAAAGGCCAAAAGCATGGGCCTTCCACAACAATCTCAGTCACGGAATAAATGACAAAATCGTAGGTAATTCAACCGCATATCAGTCAGCTTTTAAAAGACAAAACGTGGGCATTCCCAGGAATCCAATAGCAGTAAGTTTTTAATGCTTAACTCAGTCTTCAACAAGGGCAAAAATCGCCTCAGCGGTAAAATGAAATGCAGTCCAGAGAGGGGCGAATTGCCAGGAAAGAGGTAATAAAAAAAAAACCATAAATTCTTAAGTGCAAGACACAGACTTTGAAATTTAATTGTTTTTCCATTGCCGGAATGCCAAATGTAAAAATGCAGGCATGAAGTCATTTCATTTTTCCATTGCCAAAATACCAAATAATGAAAAGAAGACATGAAATCATTTCGTTTTTCCATTGCCAGAATACCAAATATAAAAAAATGCAGACATGAAATCATTTCGTTTTTCCATTGCCAGAATACCCAATATAAAAAAATGTAGGCATGAAGTCATTTCGTTTTTCCATTGACAGAATACCAAATATATAAAAAAATGCAGACATGAAATCATTTTGTTTTTCCATTGCCAGAATACCCAATATAAAAATGCATGCATGAAGTCATTTCGTTTTTCCATTGCCAGAACACCAAATATAAAAAGCAGACATGGAATCAATTCATTTTTCCATTGCCTTAATACCAATACAACGCAGACAATAGTAAGAGAAACGCAAGGATCCAATGGGAAAATTCATGGAAATGATCGCAGGGATGCTATCAGTCAAGGCATAGAGAAAAACCAACCAGGATGCAAGATAATCCATACGCAGAGGTCTTTTCCAGATGGCGAAATCAGCAATCATCCAAGGACAAGAATGGAGGTAGACGGCTGACAGGAACGTCCTTCGCCCATCATCCATGCACAGAAAATTAGGGCGTTGATATCCATAGGTCTATTATTGTCGAAGCGACGACCGTAGATCATGCTCCTGGCCAACTGCTCAGGTGAGGACTGATGAGCTAGGAATGAAGGGAAAAACAACCACAAACTTCACAAATCAATACACCAAAGGTGGTCAAGACATGTCGGGAATCGAAGGCCATGGGAGCCAATCAATCATCGAGTTAGACTAAGGAAAATTCAGTCAACAACTAGAACGCTAAACAATCAATTTACTTACCCACTAAACATGCAAATCCAAAGCATATTACTAATACAATCTACCATACAAAATGAAGAAATCGTACCATTGCATGATCACCCACTCTGAGTTGATATCCTGCTCGCTCCGTCCAACACCCGCTTGTCGACCGATGAGACTTCACCGGTACCTCCCAGCCAATCCTAGGGTCACTCTTCTTCCCCCGTAGCCCCTTGAGCCGCAAAGGGGCCACGTACGCTAACTAGAGAATCAACTAGCTCCCAACTCGCCTCGCAAGGCCGAGCTACCACTCTTCACCAAGCTTCCCAACTCCCACAAGCTAAGTCAGTCAAGTAGATATTTCTGCAGTGTAACATTACGCAAACATAAGAGATCCATGATCCTTCTCCTCCCTCCATTATATAGAGTTTCCAATTCCCTTACTTTCCCAAAAACCCATTTAAATTAATGTTTAATAAATTACTTCCTTAAATTAATTTATTCCTCCATAAATTAATTAATTAATTACCCTTATTTCCCTCACCCACCTAGAGTCACTCGTAGAATCACTCCTAGGTGTCCCCAAATTCCCTTACAGTTTTTAATGACTTTCCCCATTATTAATTTGCTAGTTCAATTTAAATTAGAAAGTTCTTAAATGCTAGATACCTTACTAAGTTTGACTTTCTTCTTTTTCCCTTGTGTTTCCCTTTTCTTTTTATGTTTCCCTCCTTTCCTAGTTTCCTAATTATTTTAGATTTCCCTCTTTCCCCTTTTCATTTAGAACTCAAATTGGTAGGTGTAGAAATTAACTTTTTCCCTTTTCCATTTTTAATTAATAAATGTATATGGACCATGTCAGGATCACAAAGTTTTTTGGAACTCTATGGATGGTTCTGGTTTGTTAAAGCATAAAGACTTAATTATTGCGGGTGACTTAAATTTCATGACCTCCACTGGGGAGGTTTGGGGACATACAACTCATATTGACTCATTGGCATGGTTTTTTAAAGATCTTTTTTTGAACAATAGACTCGTGGATATAATGCATGTCGAGGTTGTACCTACTTGGTGAAATGGGAGAGCTGGTAATGATAGCATAGAAAAAATACTTGATCATTTTTATGCTGTGGAGGATCTAATTGTTTCTTCTCAGAGGTATAGATCTTGGGTTGAGTTTCCATACTTGTCTGATCATGCTCCAATTTTTCTAGAGATTGGAGTAGGGATCTCGGTGGTAGCTTACCCATTTAAATTAAATTCGGTTTGGATGAATGATGACTCTTTTGATGGGTTGGTTCAGGATGTTTGGAGTGATCCGTGCCTACTTCTAATAATAGGAGCACAAATTAGACTAGTTGGAAAGATTTCACTTTTCAAAGCGCGAGTAAAGCATTGGGTCAGAGAGAAGCGGCATTGGGATCAGTTAGAACTAACTAAGATTGAAGAGGCCATTGATGAAAATTACAAATAGGCGTTGCAAGATTCCTTTACTGATGCTTTGGATCAATCACTAAGCACTCTTGAAGCTGATAGGAAGAAATTATTATTGGTAGAGGAAGAAATGTGGAAAAAAAAGAGCAGGGCGATATGGATAAAAAGTGGCGATAAGAACACAAAGTTCTTTCATCACTTCACAAGTTATAGAAGGAATAAAAAACATATTTGGGAGGTTAAGGATCAAAATGGATCCTCATATACGGGTCAACAAGCTATTAAGGATGAAGCAATTAAGTACTTCAAGTCTTTTTTTAGTGAAACTGGCCAGAATGTTATTGAAGATCAAATCAATTCGGTAAGGCTTTTCACAAATATTGTGACTGAGGAAGATGTTCATACTTTAGAAAAGGAAGTTTCAAAGGAGGAAATCATTGAGGTTTTAAGGGTTTTGCCAGAGGCAAAAGTCCCGGCCCCGATGGGTGGACAATTGAATTTTTCTTTAATTATTTTGAACTGGTTGGTCAGGATTTGCTAGAATTGGTTGAGGAATCAAGAGTCAGTGGAGAGGTCATCAGCTCAATTAACTCTACTTTTTTAGCCTTGATTCCCAAAGTTAATGGACCATCCACCTTCAGTGATCTTCGCCCTATTTCACTTTGAAACTTATGTTATAAGATCATAGCTAAAGTCATAGAAAAGAGAATCGGGCTGGTACATTCTAGAGCACTCTCCAAAGAACAGATGGGTTTTCTCAAAGGAAGGCAAATCCTTGATGCAATCGACACTGCTCAAGAGTGCCTTCATAGCATTAAAAATAAAAAGCTTCAAGCCATTATTCTGAAACTTGATTTAAAAAAGGCCTATGACTGTACCAATTGGGATTTTCTAAGATTAATTTTGCTTCAAAGTGGCTTTGGGTTGCCTACCACTGCTTGGATTATGGCTTGTGTCACTTCTACGTCTTATGCTATTTTTATTAATGGAGAGGCATCTGATTTCTTCAAGAGTAGCAGGGGACTTCGTCAGGGATGTCCACTTTCTCCCTTACTCTTCATTTTGGTTATGGAGACTCTCAGTCTCTCTTTAAAGAGGGCACAAGCTGATGGTTTGCTAGCAGAGATCAAGGTTTCGAGACTGGTAAAGGTTCTACATATTTTATTTGTTGATGATATACTTATTATGTCTAAAGCTTCTCTTGAGGAATGGGAAAAAATACGAGACATACTTCTTGTTTTTAGTTGAGCGTTGGGTTTGGTCATCAATGTTCAAAAGTCTGTCTTTAGGTCTGCAGGTGTTGATCCGATTTTTTTACAGTCTTTAAAAGATTTATTACAATTCTCTTGTAAATATTTAGCAAAGGGATTCAAATACTTGGGGTCTTTGATGAAGCCAGATTGTTACAAAACAGAGGACTGGCAGTGGCTAATTGACAATTTTGAATCTAGGATCAATCATTGGTGTAATAAGTGGCTATCTTTTGGGGGGCGTTTCATTTTAATCAAAGCTGTTTTAGAGAGCCTTCCAATTTACTGGCTAACACTAGCACACTTCTCAATGGAAACTCTTAATAAACTTCGCAAGATGAGTTTTTCTTTTATGTGGTCAGGGAACAAAAATAAGAATGGTTATCATTTGTGCAGTTGGATTTCTATTTCTAAACCAAATCTTTATGGAGGATGGTGCCTCCGAAATATCTTTGTGTTTTATAGGGCCTTAGCATCAAACACCTTATGGTGTGCCTTGATGAAGTTAGGTTTATGGCAAAGAGTGATTAAAGACAAATACATTTCCCACGACGCTATCTTATCTTGGCTCCGCTATGCGGAATCCTTCTCCTCTTTTGGTTCGCAGTTCTGGAAAAACATTCAAAATACTCTATCAGTGATTCTTCATTGGATGGTCTAGAAGCCGGGCTCGGGCCACTCAATTTCAATTGGGAAAGATGCAATTATAGGATTGGGACAGGATTCTTATCTTTCAAAGGAGCTGATTTCTTTACTTAATTGTAAGAACTTACATTTATTATTCCAGGCGAGTTGACTTGAGGTGCGAGGAGTGTTGGGGCAAAACTGGGTTTGTAGTACCGAGTTGGGATTGGAGGGGGATCTTGCAATGGAATGGGAATTCTATAGAAGAAAATTGATAGACACGGGGATATTCTTAGTAGACAGACCAAACGAACTATTATGGAATGGTTGTGACTCATCAGGCCAAGTCTCAGTTAAATTTTTTTATGAAGGTCTGTCAAACAATCTTTGGAGATATAAGATAGGGGGATGGAGGAGAAACTTATGGACTTGGGACTTCCCTATAAAAATTAAACTCTTTTTCTGGTTAGTAGGTGTAAACAAAGTCTTAACTTGGGAAAATCTGCAGAAAAAGGATGGAAGGGGCCTGGAATGTGTTATTTGTGCAGGGTAAAGGGAGAGACAAGCAACCATATTTTTGTTACATGTCCCTTCACTATTACAGTTTGGGAGGAAGTGAAAAAATTTCTGAAATTCACTCATGGTTGGTCTGGCACTTCGGTTATTGAATGCATGAAAAATTGGTATTCTCAGAATCATAATTATCCATCTCTTCCATCCTTCATCTGCTAGAACATTTGGTTGGACAGGAATAACTCTATATTTGAGGATAGAACTTCATCCTTGTAGAGAATAGTTTATCTTATTTTAGGTGTTGTAGGGTTGGTGGGAAAAATACAAAAAGGCCCTAAAGCTAGGAGATTGACTACATTGCTTCTAGTGGACAAAGCTCTCGCTTGGTTTGACATAGTGGCCCAACATAATGGCACTCTTTGTGGAGCTGGTGGAGTCTTAAAGATTGATGACCACACAGAATATAGATGGACCTTAAATTGTGGAAGAGGAAAAAACTCTAGGGCTAAGCTTCTAGGAGCTTGGACAACACTAATCCTTGCCACAAGACTCTTGGCTTTTGACTTATTTGTGTTAGGGGACTCTAAGATCATTATTTATTGGCTTAATGGAAAGGGATCAATCATGGTGGTAAATTTGTACAGTTGGATGGAAAGAATAACTGAAATCATCCCTCTTCAAAACTCTATCTTTTGTTCACATCTATAGAGAAGAGAACATGGTAGCTGACAACCTTTCAAAAAAGGCTCTTTTCCTTCAACAAGGGCAAATCTCATTCAGTCATTGGGAGGATGTTCAAGAGGGCCTTACCCATATTCTAAATCTGTAATGACTATGGATTCCTACTTTGAGTCAATGTTTTTTTTTGGTTATGTTTCTGATGGATTTCCACTCTCCGAGAGAGTATTTTGTAATGACGAAGATTTAGATCATGTAGTATGTCTCTAAAAAATTCTTCGGAACTTACATAATTTTTAGCTTCATTTTTGTATTTTGACTATTCATAGAGAACAGACTACAGTTGAAGTACTGAATTGTAAACAAATTATATTTTTTTTAATATAATGGATAATTTTCTCTGGAAAAAAAAAAATTACCTATCGATGGAATTATATCTCATATAGTCATTATGTGAGTTTGTAAGGCATTATCTATGCTTCGATATTGGCATAAATGTCAATAAATTTTTTCATCTTGGAGTTATCCAATTATATGACTTATACCGAAAAAAGATAGTATTTGAAACTTCTGACAACCCTGTTCGATAACCCCAAAAGAGTACTCTTATATTAAAAATAAAAATAATTAAAATTAATTTAGGAAGGCGTTTCGTGGAGAGAGGAATCGAATAATAATAATTCTGCGGGTGTTAAAGTCAAGTGTGGTCAAATTGTTTTGTCAAACGTCAGTGTTGTAATTGTTTTTTCAAACTCGTGGTGTTGACATAGGTAATAAGTGATCCAAGTTCAAAGGATGTTGAATGAGGTAATTAAGTAGACTAACAGAGACAATCATAAAAGTAGAGGACGGAGGATTCATGGAGGTGAACCAGGAACCAGGATCTTTAGATCCTCGTAGTCCCTCCCTGAGACCTTTTCCTGACTGTAGGCACCTGCCTTCCTAGCTACCCTTTCAGCGACTCGTAATACTCCATTGCTCGGTTCCGTCTTGGTCTTTGAATGCACTGGATTTGTCTGCTTTCGGACCATCTCTCACAGTATCATTTTTTTTGTCTTCTAGTCCTGATAGGTTTTGGCTTTCTCAACATTGTTTCTTTCGGACTGTCTCCCACAGTCTCGTTTTGTCCTCTAGTCCTGACAGGGATTGGTTTTTGTTTCCTCTAACCCGTGTTCCATTGACCAACCACGTATTTTTCAGCATCTTTCGCCCCCTTTTTCGCTCCTCTTTACTGGCCTGGACTCTCCCATTCATTGCTCAGCTTTGTACAGTGGGCCTGGAGTGGTCCCACAGCTTTTTAAAATGGACCCTCTATCCAATACTCTAATGCACCCAACAGACGAACTCATCTAGAAACAGGTGGGATTTTCGATAAAATAGACTCCCTGGAAAAAAAAGCTATCGACGCTTCCCTCCAAGCCCTCTACAAACTACCTTTCCGCTCCCGCTGAGTCCCCTGCTGGGATAGGCTCTCCTCTTCTGACAAGAGCTCCTATTCCGAGAACCTCTACACCTACTACTGATAGGATCCTCCCTGTCTCCACTTCCTCTTTACCTCCCAACTGTCCTAGCCGACTTACCTCTCCGAAAGTTATTAGAGTCCCTCCATCCCCTCACCGAGCTGCTTCTTATGGTTGCAAGGAGTGGAAATCAAACAGAAGAACCAAGCGATTAGTGCTGGGTGATGGAGTGGGCTTAGAGGACCTTTGTAAGATGTCCATCTGTGCTCTGGTAGGTCGTATATCCTATAAAATTTTGAGCTCACAACCTCTGGAGGACTGGATAAAGATCAAGAGGTTTCTGCTCTTAAGCTACTTCCCAGACGTCCTATATCTTAAAAAAGGTTGGCTCTGCTTCTCTTGCAGATCTCTCGAAGACGCCTCAATGTTATTGTCTTCCTTTTGGGTCTTTGGAGGAAGCAGCCTCATGCTCAAATGCTGGTGTATGGCTTTCAATCCAGATACTGACTACTTCTAGCACAGACATCTATGGGTGTTGCTCCCAGGTCTTCCACTCCATCTCTGGAATGAAGGAGCCATTAGAGCTATAGGCGACTCCCTGGGCAAGTTCATAGCTTTTGACACTCAATCTCTCACGGGCTCCTTGAGGAAAATGGGCAGGGTACTGGTCAAGATGGAAATAACTGCTGGTCTACCGGAAACTCTAGAGATCGAATGGAGAGGGTGGAAACTTCTACAGAACCTGGACTATCTTGGACTCCCGTTCTGATGCAAACGATGCCGCGAAACTGGCCATCTTCGCCGAACTTGTCCTAGTAAGTCCTGGATCAACCCCTCTGATGATGTCGACCTGCTTTTAAACCCCCTTACCTTTATGGATGTTGACCCTTCCCTTGCTTTCTTGGATACCCCCCATGATCCTCCCTCCCCGCCCTTACCTGGACAACCTGAATCTCTGACATCTAATCTATTTCAATTGTGCCCCACTCTTTTTAATTCACTCACCACTACTAAAAAGGAAACAGTCAATCGCTCCCACTGGTCCTCTTCCTCCTCCCTCTCTAAGCCTCCCCTTCCTGAAGCTGAGTTGCCACAGCCTCCCTCTCTGCTGGCTCCATCTCTTGACAGCTCCCTACCTACCATCATTGATCCTAATCCCTCACCCCCTTCGCCCCCGCTTCCATCTTCGCTGCCAACCATATAGCCTTGTGCCCCCATCCTTCCCTTAGACCCAGAAGATCCCTCTGCGATACTCCCTGGATATAGATAGCCAGATGAAGATGAAGATACCCTCTTGGAAACGCTGAGCTCCTCGAATTATACACAGTTTCTCCCAGACTGTGCCACCTAGTTACCAGTATTTTGGGGAAAAGATCTCATCACTTCGTCCACAGAAGCTGGTACTTCTTCTTCACACCATACTGAAACTCTCGAAAAATATTTTGCATAGTCACGAGGTATAGGTGTTTAACTCTCCCCACTCCAGACAAGAAGCGCCAGAAAGAAGAAGGAACGCTCAAGCACTCAACATTCAGTCCTGATCGTCACAGCACAAGATGGAAAGGCCCTTAGAGCTATGAAGGCCATAGCACGATCCAAGTAATGATAGTGCTCTCTTTAAACATCGAGGGATCGGAGGCACCCTCAAGGCTGCTTCCTTCCGAAGACTGTTAGAGCACTCCAAACTGGATGTCATCTTTCTTCAAGAAACCCTCTCGGTTGATCAAAAATCCAGATATTTCATGCACCTTTTTTTCCCTCTTTGGGTTACAGTGGTTGTAAACTTCATTGGCAACTCCGGTGGCCTGCTGGTGGCCTGGGACCCCAGTCTTTTTTATTTAAATCCCTTCATGACTTGTGGAGGCATTTTGTTGATAGGCAGATGCTTTGCTACAAACCAGGAGCTGGCATTTTTAAATGTCTATGGCCCCTGTCAAGACAGACCGCAATTCTGGACTCACCTTGCAAACAATGGTATTCTTTCCATCCCAAACCTCATACTGGGTGGCGATCTCAACATCACTCTTTCAACAGATGAGCACTGGGGAGGAGCTTCCTCGTATGGTTCAGGTGAAAACCTCTACAGAGACCTCTTTACATCCAAGAACCTCATCGATATATTGTTGGCCAGACTTGTTCCTACCTGGCGAAACGGGAGAAGCAACTCTGAGGCCATTGCCAGACGACTCGACCGCTTCTTAATCTCCAATGGATTCTTATCTTCCATAGGTTTCCCAACCTCGTGGGTTGAGCTTCCTTTCTTCTCCGACCATGCTTCCATCCTCCTCAAGTTGAACCTTCCCCTCCTACTCAAATCTTTTCCCTGCAAGTTCAATCACCGCTGGCTCTCCTTCACTGACTACTCCGCTCTTGTACATTCTGTCTGGACAGACCCATGTTTTCAGAAAGAAGAAAACCCACAGTTGAGAATCATATGGAAATTGAAAGTTCTAAAAGCGCACTCAAAATCTTGGAGTAAAAATAAGAAGGCAACGGAGGCATCCAAACTGAATAAACTGGAGGCTGAGATCACACAACTCATCATAACATCAACCTCAGTTGCCCTGTCTTTGGAGGATTCTATTACTTTAAAGGAGCTGGAGAGAAGTAGAGAATTCCTTCTATGTGAGGAAGAAAAATGTTGGAGACTTCACAGTCGTGCGACCTGGCTTAAATGGGGAGACTCAAATTCAAAAAAAATTCACAGAGTGGCTAGCCACAACAGGAACAAAAAATTAATCTGGTCTATCGAAAGTGAATGTGATGGGACTCTCCGCGGACAGGAGGCAATCAAAGTCGAGGCTGTCTCTCATTTTGAACACCTATTCAAAGCCAGAAGTAGCCACAATCTACCAATAAAATGTTCTACTGCCAGAATTTTTTCAAATTTGGTTACAGCTGCTGAAGCCACTGACCTATACAAACCTGTCACTCTTCCGGAGCTTAAGAAAATATTGATCCATTTCAAAAAGGAGAGGAGTCCAAGGCTCGATGGCTGGACAGCAGAATTCTTAACCTTCTTTTTCGATCTCGTTGGATCGGATCTCCTCCAGATGGTGGAGGACTCTCGTATCAAAGGTAAAATTTCTAGAAGCCTTAACTCCACCTTCTTGGTCTTAATTCCTAAAGAAAACAATTCGATTTCCTTCAATGACTACAGACCGATCTCCTTGTGCAACCTCATCTACAAGGTAATATCAAAAGTTATCTCTAACCGGATTAAGTCATTTCTGGAAAGGATTCTATCAGCTGAACAACTCGGATTTTTAAAGGGAAGAAGAATTCAAGATGCCATCGGTGTAGCCCATGAGAGCATTCACAGCATCAAACAGAAAAATCAAAAGGCACTGGTCTTGAAATTAGACCTCAAAAAGGATTTTGACAGCATTGATTGGGAGTTTCTGAGACTAATCCTCCACACAGTGGGATTTGGAGAGAAGTTCACTGACTGGATTATGTCCTGTGTCACTAGTGCTAACTTCACAGTGCTGATTAATGGGGAGGCGACTAGATTTTTTAAAAGTGAGAGGGGGCTCCGTCAGGGATGCCCACTATCTCCTTACCTCTTTATCTTAATTATGGAAGGCCTTAGCCTTCTCCTCTCTAAAATCATCTACGAGCACCGCATCTCTGGCATAAAGGTTTCAAACCTCTTCAAGATCATTCACCTCATGTTTGTTGACGATATTCTTCTAATGTCAAAAGCTGATTTAGCAGAGTGGCTTGTGATTCTGTACTTGTTACAGCTCTTCTGTTCTGTATCGGGTCTGTCCATTAATTCCTCAAAGTCCACTGTCCACTATTGGGGATTATCTAAGGCCGAGCTCTCTATCCTCAAAGACTCCATCCCCTTCTCTTTTTTTGACTTGAAAAAAGGCTTCAGGTACCTTGGTTACCAGCTGAAGCCGGGAGCCTCCTCCTCTACTGATTAGAGCTGGCTAGTGGCAATATTTGAAAGGAGAATAGGATTTTGGTGTAATAAATGGTTGTCTCTGGGTGGACGACTTATCCTGGTCAAATCGGTCTTAGAAAGTCTTGTTGTATATTGGATGACCCTAGAGCAGATCCCCAACAAGATCATTATTCTGCTTCGCAGACTCTCCTTCAATTTCCTGTGGAATGACCTTGCAGGGAAGCGTCGCTTCCACCTTTGCAGCTTGCAGGCTCTTTCTAGACCAAAAAGGGTAGGGGGATGGGGACTCAAGAACCTATCTATCTTTAACATGGCCCTTCTGGCTTGTTATTTCTGGAGAGAGGTCACTCATGAAATCATTTGGCACCGATTCATTATGGATAAGTATCTAGGCTCCTTGCCCCTCCCTCTTTGGCTATGAAAGACACATCTTCTACAGAAGAGGGCTTCACCCTTTTGGAAGGGTCTAGTTTCTTGCTCTCCGGTGATCCTTCACTGGCTCTGTTGGAAGCTTGGATCAAGTTCTGAGATAATACTTGGTAGGGACAAAATCCTCAGGTTGGATGACCACTCGATTCTCTCTCTATCTCTTAGATCGCAACTTGGATCTTTAATTTACTGTTTCCTGGTGCAGATGAAAGTGGCAACCCGCGCCATCCCTCTCCCATACCTTTGGCTTCATAGCAGTGACCTGCATCTTATAGGTCTGATTCCCACAGAATGGGATTCATTTACGGCTGCACTAAAATGCGTCGGAATCTCCCTCACCGACGCGCAAGACTCCCTCCTCTGGGCCGGGGGTGATGCCTCTGGCATCGTCTCTATCAAAAAAAATTCCCCGGCTCTCCTGCCATCACTAGACATTGGTGCTAATACTCCGTGTCTCTTTCAGATGTGGAAGTGGTCGTGTCCACTTAAACACAAACTTTTTATCTGGCTCTGCGCTAAAGGAAAAGCTCTCACCTGGGAGGTGCTCCGTAAGAAAGTCTGGCAGGGCCCTGGGATATGTTCTCTTTGCAGCCAAGCCTCCGAGGAAAAGATTTTCGGAAAAATCCTGAACCTCAGGGGCCACATAAAATGATGAAAAATGAAGATCAAAAAATTCAAGCACCCTTTAAAAGTGAAAATTATATTGGAGAGGAAGATTTGGGCGATTTTGAAGAATTGGATGAAGATATTAGTAATCTTGGCGATAATAATAAGTCTCCTTATTTATCTAGACAGGATTATGAAGCTTCTTTGATTAAAGAAAGTACATCGGAAAAACAGGTTAACAATAATATCACTGATGATATCACATATCAAAATATTGCAGATGATATTATTGCTGACTTACAAGGAAAATACAATCTGAGACCAACAAATAAAAATCTCCCTAATGTTCAAACAAAAAAGGGTTTGTTAAGAAATGATACCGATGAGGTGAATTCAAAAGTTGCAGATAAACAGTCTGCAAAAAGAAATACAACTGATACCCACCCTGTATAGTTAGAACCAGTAGGAACACCCCCTGTAAATACACAAGCTCCGATAAAAGAAAATAAGGTTACATCTCAACGTAAAACCAAGAAAAAAGGTATGGAAGCCCCAAACATTGAAAATGACAAGGCTCTAGGAAACTTTAACTTGGAAAACGAAATAAGTAAAATCAAAATTCCTATCCGCCTTGTCGAATTCGCTAAAAATCCAGTATACCGAAAACAAATAGCCAAAATGATTAATTTTTCTGAAGATGAAAGTCAGGCCGACACTATTAACTTAGAAGATGATAAGCCTATCCTAGTTTTCGGTCCACGCGTCGAAGGTGCAAGAGATACAGTGGATCCTTTTTATATTACACTAACTCTTTTTTATCACCTTTTACATAACTGTATGTTGGATTCTGGAGCGTCCCATAATGTTATGCCAAAGGCAATAATGGAAAAACTTGGTCTCGAAATTACAAGACCCTATGGTGATTTGTATTATTTCGATTCAAGGAAAGTTAAATGCATAGGAATGATTAAAGACCTAGTGGTAAGTTTGGCCCTGATACCTGCTAAAAGTATCCTTATGGATGTAGTATTCACTAATATCCCCCCAAAATATGGAATGCTATTATCTAGATCATGGGGCGCTAAGCTTGGAGGATCCCTTCAGCTAGATATGACATATGCTACAATCCCTGTTTTCGGAGGCCAATTCACTCGTCTTTACGGGGAGACTCGGTTGGCATTCACTGTAAGTGACCCAAATAATCCTAACAATCATCCAGTTTATATTGCCGACCAAGATTTAGGAAATTGTATATTATATTTAGATGATGATTTTGAAGTAGATGTAGGTGATAAATGTACAGAAGAAAAAATTGAAAAAAAAGAAATAGAGAAAAATGTATATAATATTGGTATATGGAAAATGTATTTTGATGGTGCATCCTCCTATCTTGGAGCTGGGGCTGGAGCACTTCTTATTGCTCCCGATGATAAATTTGTTATTCCTTTTTCATATAGGCTCCAGTGGTATATAGATTGTACAAATAATGTATGTGAATATGAAGTTCTAGTACTTGGATTAGAAGCTTCTAGAAGGATGAAAATTAAGAATCTTGAAGTCTTTGGTGATGCTGAATTAATTATAAAACAAGTAAATCGGCAATATCAAGCTAAGCATCCTAGATTACGGTCTTATAGAAATTGTGTCTGGGATTTAATTGAGAATTTCTTTACTTCTGTGAATTTTCATTTCGTTCCTAGATCCAAAAATCAACAAGCCGATGCTTTAGCTAAAGCTGCATCAACTTTTACACCCCTGACTGCTTTTAATTTAAAATATCATATAAAAATGAGACATCGCCCTTCAATACCTAATAATATACAACATTGGCAGGTTTTTGAAGTTGATGAGCAGCTTAGAAAGTTTCTTGAATCATTAGATGAATTTTCAGAAACATATAATGATCAGGAAAATCAAAATGATCCTATTTGGATCATGCAAGAAGGGGAAGATTCTAAACAATTTCATGATAAAATTGCTAACCACCGGATGCTTTTCTTAAGAACAACCAAATCCCCAAAGGTCTAATCCCTTTGGAAAGACTCTTTAATAAATATGACATTCCTTCTAAAACTACTCTACAACCTCAACTAGAGAAGGTTGAAGATTGTAACATAGGAACGGAAGATAACCCCAAAATGGTTAAGTTATCTAAATATTTATCAATAGAAAACAAAAACAAATACACGGAGTTGTTAAAAAGATATAAAGATGTGTTCGCATGGTCATACGAAAATTTGAAAACATATGACACTTATGTGATAGAACATAAAATACCACTTAAACCAGGTGTCAAACCTTTCAAACAAAAACTCCGATATTTTAACCCGATTTTATTATTTGTTATTGAACGAGAAGTTAAAAAACTTCTAGACGCTAAGATTATTGTTCCTCTAAGATATTCTAATTAGGTAGCTAATCTAGTCCCAGTTAGAAAGAAAAATGGGGAAATCGGATTATGTGTTGATTTCAGGAATCTTAATAAATCTTCTCTTAAAGATAATTATCCTCTACCTAAAATGGACCACGTTCTTGAAAAAGTAGTAGGGGCTACTAGAATGTCCATGATTGATGGATTTTCAAGTTATAATCAAATTGTTGTTAGTGAGCCTGACAAGGAAAAAACCGCATTTACCACTCCTTGGGGCACGTTTATGTATGATAAAATGTCGTTTGGACCAATGAATGCAGGAGCTACTTTTCAACGCGCGATGGATATTGCTTTTGTCGGTGAACGGGACAAGTTCGTAGTCATATATCTGGATGATCTTACTATTTTTTCAAAATCAGATGAACACCATATGATTCATCTTAAAAAAACATTTGAAAAATGTCGCAGGTTTGGTCTATCCTTAAATCCTAAAAAGTCTCATTTCGCTATGCAGGAAGGCAAGTTGTTGGGTCATATACTATCCCGAGATGGAATCAGGATTGATCCTAAAAGAGTAGAGGCTATAGATACAATAGCTAGTCCTAGGAATGTTAAAGAAATCCAATCATTTTTAGGAAAAATAAATTTCTTGAGAAGATTTATTCCTAACTTCGCTGAGCTTGTTAAATTGATTACAGATATGCTCATGAAAAATAGCGAAGTAAAGTGGACAGCAGAAGCTAAGGCATCTTTTGCCCACATCAGGAAAATCATAAGTGAGGCACCAGTACTAGCGAGTCCAAATTATCTTAAAGATTTTCTCATTTTTTCATTTGCCTCTGAACATACGCTTGCTGCTGTACTCCTTCAGAAGAATGAAGAAGGTTTCAAGAAACCCATAGCCTTCTTTAGCAAAAGCCTTCGAGATGTTGAACTTAAATACAATATAATGGAAAAGCAAGCTTATGCTATGGTAAAAGCATTGAAAGCTTTTAGAACGTATGTATTACATTCTAAAGTGATTGCATATGTACCCACAAGTGTTGTAAAAGACATCTTGGTTCAAGAAGACAGTGATGGTAAAAAAGGAAGATGGCTTGCAAAAATTCAAGAGTTTGACTTGGAGGTTAAACCAACCAAATTGGTAAAAGGACAGGGTTTAGCCAAACTTTTAGCTGAATCCAATTTCAGGGCTCTTGGGATAAACAGTGCTCAGGAGGAAGAAGGATGGATAGATGTGAATGAACTTGATGACCAAATAGTCGAAAACAAGATCGAGGAGAAATTTGTGTCGTCAAATTGGTACAAGGACATAGTAACATACTTATTAACTTTGAAATGTCCAGATGATTTGTCACCTTCCAAAGCTAGAACACGGAAGCTACATGCGGTTAAATATTGTATTTCCGAGAAATGATTATACTGGAAAGACCCACTTGGTTTCCTTTTAGTTTGTCTGGTCGAATCAGAAATAGAGGAAGTTATAAGTCAATTTCATGAAGGAGTTTATGGAGGGCACCACGCTTGGAGAGCTACAGCATATAAAATCCTGAGGGCTGGTTATTACTGGCCTAAACTTTTCCCAGATGTAAACGCTAAGGTACGAGCTTGTAGCCCTTGCCAATTTTTTACAGGAAAACATAAGCTACCAACAATTCCATTAGTCCCAGTCAAGACAGAAGCTCCTTTTCAGCAATGGGGACTTGACTTCATAGGTGAGATAAATCCTCATTCAACTGCCCAACATAGATGGATTCTGACCACTACTGACTATTTCACCAAATGGGTGGAAGCTATCCCAACAAGGAAGGCCACTGATTCAGTAGTTATAGACTTTTTAGAAGAAAATATCTTGTCTAGGTTCGGTTGTCCTAGAAAGATAGTCACAGATAATGCGCAGGATTTCAAGTCTATAGCAATGGTCAGTTTTTGCTAGAAATATAATATTGTGTTGGGACATTCTACAGCATACTATCCGCAAGGAAACGGTCTGGCAGAATCTTCTAACAAAATCTTGATTAGTATAATCAAGAAAGTCTTAAATGAAAATAAAAAAATCTTGGCATTTACATTTAAAATATGCTCTTTGGGAAAATCAGATAGGCACAAAAAATTCTATCGGTACTTCTCCCTTTCAAATGGTTTATGGAACAGATGTAGTGTTGCCCATAAATCTAGCACTTCCTGTGATGAAACTATGGCAAGACGAGAAGGAAGAACCAAACCCTCTCACAAGAAGGATAAACCAGCTAATCGAAGTTCAGCAGCACAGGGATGTAGTAGATGAAAAGTTGTAGAAGTACCAAAATGATATGAAGATTTTATTTGATCGCAAGGCCAAGAACAAGAAATTTCTCCCAGCGGATCTTGTTTTGAGGTGGGATGCTCGGAAAGAAGATTCAGGAAAAAATGGTAAATTCGATCATATTTGGTATGGACCCTTTAAGGTATCATCTTCTGAAGGAAAAAATTCATTTCTACTTGAAAATTTGGATGGTAAGATCTTGAATGC
>SNQJ01S0033444.1:0-15936 GCA_010110895.2 Picea sitchensis | reverse complement strand
ACTTCCTTCAATCCTTCTTTTCCTTTGTTGTTCTTTGAAGCTTTCACTTGAACCATGCTCTTTCGTTCCAAGTAGTCTTCATACAACACCTTCACCATCTCGGCCATGGAAAACACCGAATCTCTAAAATCCTTCTCATTTTGAGAAAGTCCTCCTGTAGATTCCATTTTCTTCCTTGATATGAGCTCTTCCCTGGTTAACATGCAAAACTCAAATCCAAACGTCAACTAGCTCTGATACCACTTGATCCGTCAGGATCTTTTAAGGACTTATGGTTGAGTTTTAATTTTGCATGTGTTAATTAACCATTTGAGAAACTTAGTGAAGGAATGAGGAAAGAAGAGGAATTATGACATTCATATACACATATTCATATCTGAAATGAAATAATAGACAGCAAACCATAACACACATATTGATAACGGAGTTCGGCACAACTTTGCCTACGTCTCCGGGCCTTTTCTCTGTGGAGAAGGCTTCTTTATTTCTGTTCAAAAGCTCAAAAATACATCACTGCAATGCCAAATGGCTACAAGACTGATCTGGTCATGTTCGTCTAGATCTCTAGAACCATGCAAAGAAAACGACACGCAAAACGGACGTCTGGAGCTCCCAGAAATGGTCTGACAGTGTCTCCTCCTCAAAAGCTTCTCTGCCTCAAACTGGCTTTGGCTTGGCTTCTCCTCAGCATAATTCTACTCTGAATGCCCTCAAAGTTGTCTCCATGGCCTCAAATATGCCTTGGTTATATAGTTGGGAAGGTAGTTTCTCATCTCCAACTTCCTCCAAGAAGTTAGGCTCCAAAAAAAACTACCCAATAACTCCCAAAAACCATTAAAAAAGCTTAATTACAATTAAAAACCCCAAATTCAGTTAAAAAAAAACCACTTTCAACTATAATATATGGTTATAATTGGGCTTATCCCCTTAGCCTTGGGCACGCACTCCTTCTGGCAGGGTCGTATGGCCTCCATACAGCCAGGGGCTATGCGCTAGCCCTTTTCTATTTGGCTCCTGGTCGTGGCGCCTTTGCATAGGCCCACAACTTAACAGTTTTAACCACACCGACTGTCGGCTCCCACGCGATAAGTTTACAGTCACATAATATTCAAATGACTGTGGGCCGGGGCTAAGCCCCGGCCCGACCCCCCACCATTCAAAACTTGAATTCAATTCAAATACAAAAATACTTGCATGTGTAACAAGAAACAAGCGATGGTATAGTGGTCGGGCGGACTTTCTTAAGGCATTGCGCGGTGGATAGGTCCACGGTTCGAATCCGGTCCACTACAAAACTTTTTATTAACAAACCAAAACCAAATGGACCAATACCGGGGTGCCACGTGGTAGCCCATGATTGGGCCACATGGCACCCAATCATTTGACCAAATAATTTCCACGTGTCGCAATGTGATTTGCCGAAATCTGCCAAGTCACCTTGCCATGTCAGCCCTGTCGTACAGCTCTGTCACCTGCCACATCATCTGTGCCGCATCATCATATGATCACCACGTCAGATACTGACGTCATCCATGCCACGTGTCACCCTTTCAGTGGTGACACGTCACCTTTGGATTGGCCCAACTATGCGCCAAAAAGTCCAAATCTGCCTGCCACGTGTCACTACCCGAGGCTTCCATGTCACCTGTATGGACCTGCCACATGTCGTCTATATGGACCTACCACGTCAGCGTACGGACATGCCACGTCAGCGTCCGTATGGACTGTACGAACTGCACAGTCAGCAATTTTTTTTTTGCCTGTTTAACTTTTCGGACAGAATGCGATATCTTCTCCATACGGACTCCGTTTGACAAAGTAAATATACCACCAGAATCAGGGAGACGAGACAGACGCAATGGCATAGGTTTCATCACATTCTAAGAACTTTCATTTTTAAGCATTTTTCAAGCCCTATCAGGCTTCTGGATCCGATTTCGGATCATCAGTAGTCCCTAGATTTATGATTTTATAGAATGGACATGCGTTGTTGGTTTTGGTATTTTTTGGTTTCTTAAATTTCTCTTGTAAATAAAAAAGGCTCTCAAGAATGACTACTCTCTGAGGAATAGTGTGGATTTTAGGTTGGGTTGGGTTACTTCCTTTTGTTGGATTAGGGTCTTGATTATCATGTTCAGCCATAACCTTTTGAAAAATTTCATCATCAATAGCCAAGTCTCTAAAATTTTCTTGATTAGTTAAGAAGGATATAATATGTTCATCTCTCTCAAATACCCTTCAGTTAGCAATGTTGTTCGTGACCGAGGGTTCGTACAATAATTCTACGATAAACCTCAAAGTTTCATAATCCTCTAAGGGAGACAACCTTGAAGTGGTTGTGGCCAATGAGTCAGACAACACATTCTTAGATCAAGGTATGGATGTGATGTTGAATGCTTGGAAATTTTCTATCAACCTGTGAACTTCCTGCTGATAATTCCTCAAATGGGGAGAATTACAATGGATAGTGTTTTTGACGTGTCTGACAATGATTTCCAAATCACCGAAGACAATTAGTTCCTTGATATTCAAATCAATGGATTTCTTAAGTCCTTGAACTAATGCCTCGTATTCGACAGTGTTGTTTGTGCATTCAAATTCTAATATACAAGACAAAAAACTATGTTTTCATGTTGGATCAATGAAAACACATCCGGCACCATCCCCTCCTTGATACTTTTATCCATAAAAAAATAGAGTCCAATTTTCAGAGATAAAGTTTTGTACCCTTTTGTCTCAATCTACTTTGGGAAGTTGGTTTTCATCATGTTTGGATTGATCAAGAAAACTCTGCTCAGGTCTACTATATCGCTCAATTAGTCCAAGGTTTTCATGAAGTGATAGCTCTAATTTATAGGAGAATAATACTTCCGACAAGCAGGGTGAGAAATTCCCAAAATCAGAACCACACAAGTAATTCCCTAAAACTAGGAATTCATTAGATGAAGGTTTGTTAGGGGCTTCCAGGTCTGTGATAGTATGCTTCAAATATTTTTCCCTGTTGATGCTAATCATGTTGGGGTTTCCCTTTAATGGTAGACATAAGTGGGACCGATCTTTGCTGAAATATCCATGCAATGTTTCAGACCAATCCCTGCTCAACAACATCCCATAGGCCTTTGGAAGTTATATGATTATGATATCCATGACCTAATGAAATTTTGGGTTCGAGCCGATCTGATTCATAACATCCTTTAATTCCCCAATAACTTTAACCTCGATTCTATCTATTTGAATGATATGTGTGTCATTTTTGGTAGGGGTAGCATTTAGTTTCTTGCATACTGATAGAGGCATAACATTTGAGGAATCACCAAATTCAACCAAACAATTGTGCAAGTTCCTGTTATAAATTTCAAAAGCTAACAAGAAAGGTGGGACAGATGACCGAGGCTTCTTATCAGTCGTTATTGTAATCACATCAGGTTTACGAATTTCCCCAAAAATTCATTTACTCTCACTATAATTTGGGCCCACGTTTAACATGAGTTTGCCATCCTCATCCAGGGCTTGTAACAATAAATATTTTTGTTGAGGAATTCTGCGCATGTCCATCACCAAAATGTTAGATTTTAATTTCTTCAGGTCCTCTACCACATTATAGTATAGTTTTGTTGTTTCACAAGCTTGTAACTTTGGGCCAGAATTTAGTGGTGGGTTCTGTTGAGCTAAAGAAGTGGGATTTGTGGGTTTCCTAGGAGCTTGTGCAATGATAGGTTGATTTTGTACGACGAGTGCCTTGCTCCTAGTTTGAATTTCCAGAAATTTTGGGAATTCCTTTTCTTCTGTAAGAGTGTCAAAAGATGAGGCATGAATGACATCCCACATAACCAAAGTTGTTTGCTCAGGTGGTTCACTCTCCTCATTTTTTGTAGTATTTGAGGTATGATCATTGGGTTGTTCGGTTATAGAAAAACCATCCAAGAACTTGTTTGCCAACATATTCATGGAATTTAATCATTGAGTGCAATCCTTTTTTCTATGGGGAAAATCCCCCTAATATGGGTATAACAACTAGGCAAAGCTTTGACACCTTAAAAGACAGAAAATATTATATTCTACCCAAACCAAACAAAACCTTATGATAATTAAAGGAAGAGAAAGAAGATTGAAATGTGTACCTTAAGTCCTTACAGTTGTTGTTCATCCCTTCCAGTTGTTGTTCATTCCAAGATTGTAGACCTCCTCCCAAAGTTGGCATGAAACAATGTTATAGAACAAACTATAACAACATATGCTTAACTATCAATATCCTCTAGAGGGTTAGATATTCATGAAAAACATCCATAAATACAAACACATAGACATAAATATCTGGGACAAGAAGTTTTCTCTTTTATTAATAACAAAATTGGAAGTTACAACCTAAATTTTGTCTGTGTCGCTCCACGAACCTCGCCTGGGTTCCTCTACTTTATCTCCAAATGCACTATTCCCAATATGCTATCCTCACAACCAACATACCAATATAGGGGAAAAGGATGGATTGTATGAGGATGGATGGAAGGGAATGTTGAGGATGAAACTCATAACAGAATGAAAGAAGGCTTGGAATACAAAGGAGAAAATTTGGCAGATTTCTCTTTCTTCTCTTTCATATGTCCAAATGACCCCCCTAAGGCCCTTTTTATATGAATAAATGATGGTTATTCAGTTTTCAGAAGGGATACAGGAGTTAAAATGGTTTTGCAACCTAAAATAGCCTTTAAACTCCGTCGGAAAGTGCATAATTTATATTCTTTTGCAATTTTTTAGAGTACACGCGGGCTTTTAGGTATGCAGCTAGTGTATGTACACGAGATTTTTGGTATGCAACTAACGTGTGTACGGTCTCTGCATATGTATTAGGGTGCGTACACCATACAAAAAAAGTGTTTTTTGAGAGGAACTCTAGCAAAAAGTGTTGGCAGATGTGTGAATGAGTAGGCCAACATAAAAAATTCATAGTAGTGTCATTTTGAGTTATAACACTTTTCTGAATGATGTTCTTGATGATATTTACAGTATGAATCTGAGGCCACCTCTCCCAATTCAATGTTCAAGATACCAAGAGGAGGTTCTAAAGATTTTAAAAGTGGATTCTTTCTAAAGAAATGTTTGTAAGTCCTAGAGTTTGATGTGCCTTCCCCTTCATTTCTCTTCATGTCTATAATTTCGTTGGACAACTTCTTAACCATCCTTTGCAAGCTCTCCATATCTTTATTGTCCTTTTCAATATTTTTTTCAATTTGTTTACCAGGATTTCATGTCAACAGAAGTCCTCGTCTAGGTGTCTATGATGTTTCTTTCTTTGATAAAGAGATATGTCTTCCTTTACACCCTTTCATTTGAAATTCAATTATTTTTTCCTCCTCAAAGTTTTCAGCCAGGGTAGGTTTAGTGGCCCTTTTAACAAACATGGAGATAGAGGTTGGTAATGTGTTAGCATACACCTCAATTTTTAATTCTTGAGCTAGCTTGGAATTTGTTTGAAACTTGTTGAGGATAGTCATGAAACGTTGGTTGAATTCCTTGAATTTATTCTTGGGGCCCATGGTGGCGGAGAAAATTTGAGCCATCAGGGCCCTTTAAGCTCTTTTCACACTACCTAAACATGAAAATATTGTCGAGCAAGCTTGTTTCCTTTCACACTCCTTAAAAGGACTTGAAATGGTGTCTTTCGAGTGGTAATTTACCCCTTTTTCAGCCTCATAAGACTAATTACGAAAAAGGAATACTCTAGTCAACCTTGATTAGAAGAGTTATCCCTTTTATTTTTTTACACTTTTTCAGGCTTGGAAGACTAAATTTACGAAAAAGAACATCCATGGATTCATCTTTGAGATATTTTTAGACTATGTAAATGTGAAAATACTATTGTGTTTTCCTTTTGTGGACTCGTAAAACATGCATTTAAGGACCCATATGGGACTGAACCCCTCCTTCTTTAGGTTCATTAAACATATGATGAGGGACTCATCGAATATGAGCTATATTGTGCATCTATTATCCTCCTCAAGCTCATTAAAAAACAAAGAGGTACTCATCAATCATGGTGGGTGGGGAATTGAAGGAAGTGCATCAAGTTTTTCATAAATCATTATGGAAAATGTTTATTGTCGCCCTTGAATATGGCACATGTTTGCATATTGTCTTATAGTTGGGTAATATGCTTGTCTCTAAGTCATACCAATTCTATGTGTCATTATACTTTTTCATTCCAGTCGAAGAGTGCTCTAACTATTGTGACATTATGTTCTTGGTACTCATTGGGTCAATGCTTCCATGTTGTTTGTTGTGCCTCATAATGTTCAAGGGAAGTTTCATCTCAAATGAACCATTATGCAGTATTACCAGCTTTCATCCTCATGTCAGTTCATACTCATTTAATCCACCATCTTACATCACTTTTTTGTGTAAGTTTCATGTCGATGATGGGGGATACATAATAACCCTCCTTCAACGAATCTTTTCCTTTCGACTTCAACACATTATCTAGGAATTAGACTTAGATACTAGTCAGTACCTTGGGACCTGCATGCCTCAATGGCAGGCCTCCTCGATTTCAATAGTAGGTTTACATTATTAGCCTTTGATCGAATTATTCCACAAGTTTTCGACTTCAACTCATTTGTTCACATTCGTTGGAATGTATTAGCGTACCTCGGGAGTCATTTTCATGATTGGTGATTTCCCTTATACTTGTTAACGATATACATTAATGACCGGTAATCAAGTGGTTTCTGCCATGTTCGACATCAAGACATCGATTCGCATGGTTAGAATTGTTCTATTTTGGGTTCAGGATGAAGACACTGGGTTGGGCGCTGACTCTATTAAATGTTTTTCCCAGGATGCAATGGAGATCATTTGAATATGTATAAGATTTCAGTATAACTACTATATCGAAAATCTCAATAATGTATATGTTGTCACATAGATCCACTTTGTATTGGTCTATGGCTATGTTTTTGTCATATCATAGCTCCAATGTGTATTTTTTGTGGTTGTAACTTGATTGAGTCATGGAGGTATGGATCCACATAGTATTTTTAGTGGTCATATCCTTAATCATCAGTACTTTCATGGATCCATAATGTATTGGTCGACAACCATGCTTTGAGTCAGTTTATCCGATTATGGGTATGCCCACCTCAAGGATGATATATTTCTATTGTTTGATGTTTTCTTGCCACTTCCACCCAGGTTTATTGTTCCAGTTCCTTAATGCACATATTTATGTAAAGTGTTTCATCAGCTTCTCTTTTGTGTAGATTTTAACCTTGTACAATTATTTACTGCAAAAATATTTTCAATAAAAGAACATAAAAGATACAATGGAAAATACACACATTGCACATAGATTTTTCCCTTGGAAACCTAAATCGAGAAAACCGTGAAAAACATTAAAAAATACAAAATATATTCATTTGTTTCAAAATTTTAAACATATAAAGCAACAACAACATCAGATAAACACATCGGCACATAAATATGGAGAAATCATTGATATATATGTAGTGGATGCCAAATAAAAAATTATACATCAAAGTCGATATTGAATGTTGAAGGGCCAATAGTTAGAACTTAGAACCAATACAAAATAACATCACATATATAATTATAAAATGTATCTCATGATTCATCATCACGAGGTAGAATTGTGATATACAATGACAAATGAAACAAAACTAGCAGCTAGCTATCTAATATCAATGTGGGCTATGATAAAAGATAATGGGTTGTTTTTCATGCCTGCACCTGACAGTAGAAGGCCCTGTATCTGATAGTGGATGACGATTGGTGTGTGTAGGAGTAGGTGTATCAATAAGTGAAGAAGGTTGTGTTGATGCTAGCACATCACCCTCCATGATGTCTTCAAGCCACTCCTCCTCCTCCTCCTCCTCCTCTCCCTGTTGCTCCTCCAGGTCCTATTGTTGTTTAGGTTCCTCCTCTAACCATACAGGTGCCTCCTCCATGATAGGTATCTGAGACTCCACCCTCCACTTATAAAATACATCAATATTGTCCAAGGAAATGGCATCCACATCTGGTATTCTATCCATTTGCTTCAACCATAGTCGAAGATTGTAATGGACATACACCAAGTCATTAAGACATGAGAACTCTAGCCTGTAAGAGCGTCATAAAAAATTTAATGAGTTTTAACTTTTGAGGGTCATAGACTCATAAATTACAAATAAAAATAAATGTAATTTCTCATCAGTTCTAACCTGGTGTGTTTCTTTGAGTGTATTTTTTCAAATACACTCCAATTTCACTCACATCCCGAAGAGGTACATGTTTGACTCAGGATTCAGATGGAAAATCTCTGTAAATTTGGTGCCCTTGCACCATAGATTTGCCACCAAACATCTACAACAAATAAGAAAGAAAGATAACATAAAGAAATATAATTGAAATTTAAAATAAATTTTAAAATTTAAAATACATAATTGAAATTTGAATTTTAAAAACATAAAGTTCTAAGTTGAACTATCTTCTAAATTCTAATAACTTATGTGGCAACAAAATGTTCCTTGAAGAAACAACATATTCATAGCCAAATAGTCCAGTACCATCCCAATACATCTCTATCTCATGATTAATATCGAGGTGAATCGTGACATCAGGTACCATCCTCTGAAGATAAGCATGGACCCCTTCCATCACCTCACCCTCAAAAGCAAAGTTGCATTTGTAGGAAAATGCAAGGTTGAGAAAAATTGATGTTGCATGAATGGGTCGATGGAGCATCTCGGTCCATCGATTATCAATCAAATCCCATAATAGCATTTGTCTACAAAACTCATGGCTACTCTTTCCCATATGATAAGCCCAGATAGATTCTTTGGCCCTATCCATTGCCTCATACAAATATCCCATTGTTGGCTTATCGTTATCAACCAATCTCAGAACCTTTACCAGAGGTGCACTCACTGAGCACACCTCTACTACTCCTTCCCATAAGGAGTCATTGTATACCAATCTAGCAATGGATTTTCCATCCTCTCTCCTGCTATATGTAGAATCTCTCCACTCATCACAAAAAAACATTTGCTTCAACTCAAACTAACATCGAAGCAAAGATTGAAGAGTAATGAAGTTGTTGGCAAAACTAGTGATTGCATGACATCACAACTCCCTGTTTTTGGTGTGTCTACTCATGAGGATAAGAAAAAAAATATGGTTATCTATGAACTTGGGGATGATCCTATCCTTATCAATCACCTCCTTGATGAAGGAGGTTTTCCCCATATCCTCGAGCATCAAATCAATACAATGTGCAACACATGGAGTTCAAAACAATGAACGGTGCATCTCCATAAGCAACCTACCAGCAGCGACATAATTAGTTGCATTATCTATTATGATTTGCACCACAATATGCATGTCAATCTCTTGGATGAATGCATCCATCAACTCACACAACAATGCTTCATCTTTGACATGTGTTGATGCATCTATTGATTTGATAAACATGGTACCTCTAGGACAATGTACCAAGAAATTAAGAAGGGACCTACCCTTCCTATATGTCCAACCATCATACATCACTACGCATCCATATATCTCCCATGACTGCTTGAACTCTACCAATCTAAAGTTGATGTCCTTCTTTTCTTCTTGAAGAATTGGCCCCCACAACTCCTCAAAGGTAGGTATTTTATTCCCTGGACCAACAACAACAATGGAATCACACATCAATTTCCAAAATGGATTGTTCTTGGTGATGTTGAGAGGTATGCCACTCCATAAAAGACACCTCCCCACAACCCTGTTTGCTTCTTTCTTCTCCTTTTTCTTCAACACTAACCTGATGAAAGGTTGTGCTCCAGGGGTGGTTCGTGGAACAAAAAAAGGTGCAAACCTCCCGGTACCTAAAACTATGGAGCCCCTCCCATTACATTGTCCCTCTGGGGTAGATGTCGTTGAACTTCTAACTGAAAGTTCGGCCTTCCTTGCAGATACTTCACATTTATTTTTATACTTTCCTTCAAGTGAATCAAATGCAATTCTCATAATCTTCGGGTTTGTTTTAAGACAAGCTTCAACATCATGCCCAGAGATTTTAGCTAAATGATATTTCAACCTGCGAATCCCTCCTGACATTTTCACCCCACAGAGTTTGCAACTCAATCGTTGTCAGTTTGTCCCATCTTCACGGATCCCATACACCTAAAATGGATCCAAAGGCTTCGACATATTTTTTGATGAAATTGACAGCTTCAAAATTCAACCCTAAGGCACAAAAAAACAAGAAAATGATATTAAACCCCACTAGAAAAAAAATAACATCCCATTGATAAAAACAATCATACCTCTAGATTAGATTATTAGCAATGAAAAATGAAAATAATAGGGCGGAGAAAAAATTAACAGCAATGCTCAAGCTTGTTGCCCCATAAAAATAAATAAAAATACATTGTTTTATGGGCATGAAAATCATGGCAAAATGACCAAAAAAGAAAACAAAATGTAGGCAAGCAAAGAGGCAAAAAAACATGCAAAAATCTATAGAAAAAAATTTTTAACATGGGGGGATTTAGATACATACCTATGAATGGAAGAGTCAACACCAGTTGGCAAATGAAATTGAACCCTTGCTCCACTTGGAAATCCTTGATGGTGATGATGATGGTTGTTTAGTTGCCTCCACAATGATTGAGGAAGACCACAAACCCTTCTCCTTCTTTCTCCACAAGCAAACAACTCAAATGAGCAATGAAAAAGGGGAAAATGGATTTATCCTTGCGGGTTGCCTACGTCCCACAATTTCGAAGGTCATCTCATGATTTTTGTGAAAAATTCGGTGATTTTTTGAATAAGTCACGACTTTTTCAAAAATGAAAAAATCATGATTTTTCGAGAGGGAGTAAAAATCGTGACTTTTTGAAAAAGTCACGATTTTTCAGAGACTTTCTCAACATTGTTCTGAATGTCCTTGATCTTATTGTTGTTTCATATAATTATGATCCATGACCAAATTTTCTTTGAGAGCATGGAGAATGGCGGCACGAAGTGTAAGAGTTTTGTCAAACTCCTGAACCTTCGAGACCCCTAGTATGTAGGAAATAAATGACGAGGGATTATGTTCATATACTGCTTCAAAAGGAGTCATGCAGGTAGCAGTATGGTAAGATGTGTTATACCACCATTCTTCTAGGGGTAACCATTGATCCCATTGATGTTGTCGGTCAGATGCAAAACACCTCAAAGATGTTTCCAAACACTTGTTGACAACTTCGGTTTGGCCATTAGTCTATGGGTGATAAGTAGTACTGAGATGTAATTGTGTGCCCTGGAGCTTGAATAGTTCTTACCAAAAATTGTTGGTGAAAGTGGGAACTCTATCAGAGACAATAGAATGAGGCATACCATGAAGCTTGAAAATATGATCCATGAAAATATGATCCATTGTTGATGTTGTGAATGGGTGTTGAAGAGCACAAAAATGAGCATATTTGGAAAGATGATCAACTACCACCATGATGATTGACTTATTTCCATATTTAGGTAATCCCACAATGAAATCCATAGAAATGTCCCTCCAAATAGATGGTGGAATCGGAAGCAGTTGTAGTGTGCGTGCAGCTTTAACAGTTCCCCCCTTGTTGCATTGGCAGACATCACATTCAACCATAAGGTGTGTACGTCTTGTTTCATACCATCCCAGAAAAAAGAATGTTTAACTCGTTCGTAGGTTTTGGTAAACCAGAAATGCCCTGTTGTGGGTGAAGCATGAAGCTTAGAAAGCACCATGGATTTAAGGTGCAGCTAGTGGCTTAAATATAAATGGCCTTTGTAGCAAATCTCTTCATTATGCCAAGAGTAAACTAGAGAAACTAGAGAATTATCTTGTGATTGTTGGATCAGTCGAGAATTTTTGGATTCTTGCATCCATTCCTGGAAAACAACTTGGCATAATGAAGATATTTTCTTACCAGTTCATACCTCATGTGGAGTCTTATCATCCAGTGTTGATGACGGTGATCGATTGACTAGTTAACAAGCAGTGCCCATGGCCTCTACCCAAAATTATTTCCCTAACCCGACACCAATGAGCATGCACCTTGATTTTTCCATCAACGTCATGTTCATCCTTTCTGCAACTCCATTCTCTTGAGATGTATATGGAGTAGTCTTATGCCTTTCTATACCACGCTTCTTACATAATTATTCAAATTCATTCCCCCAAAACTCTCCACCATTATATGTCCTCAAAACCTTAATTATTTTCTCTGTTTGATTCTCAAAAAGAGCCTTAAACTCTTTAAACCTATCAAAGACTTCATATTTCTTCCTCAAGAAATCTATCCAAGTATTACTCGAGATGTCATCTATAAAAGATACATAGTACATAGATTTTCCCAATGATGGAATTGACACAGGTCCAAACACATCATTGTGCACTAGCTGTAAAAATTATTCTACCTTCATTGCACTAGAGGGGAATCTTACCCGCTTATGCTTCCCATATCCACAATATTCACAGAAATAAAAATCCAGAGAGGATTTAGATATACCTTCAACCATACCTTTACCTTATAGTATTTGAAGTCCCTTCTCTCTGATATGCCCTAGTCTTTGATGCCACAAAATAACCTTTTATCCAGAGACTGTAGGAGTTTTTTATTCTTCAACTCCAATATCAGGAACAATGGAACTATTACACCCATTATTAATGGTGCTTCATTGCAGCTTATATAGAGTTCCAATCCAAACTCCCTTCAGCAACACCATAGCTCCTCAATCCATCCTGTAGGTTTCCTTTTAAAATATTGTTTTTACCCCTATTTCATCCACTTTTCTTACAAAAATCAATTTTTTGGCCAATCCTGGAATGTGCTGAAGACCGGGAAGTGTTCTTATCCTTCCATCTCTGAGGCTCAACTTCACTTTTCCTTGTCCTATGATTCTAGTTGTCAAGTCATCACCTAGGAAAACATTATCTCCATCATACCTTTCATATTCACAGAACCACTCCCTATGGGGAGTCATATGAAAATATGCACATGAGTCAACCAACCTCACCTCATGATATGCATGTGTGCTTGAAGAATCCAAGTACACATCTCCTCCTTCTTCCTTGGAGGTCTTTTCTTCTATAGAGGGAGCACCTTCAAATCCATTCACTTTCTCAATGCTTTTGGATATACATTGCTTCTTGAAGTGCCCTTCTTTTCCAAATCTCTAGCATACATTTACAAACTTTCCGGGACATTTAGATCTACCCTTAGAATTAGATGTCCCACTTGAGGACTTAGATCTATTTCTATCCTGGGAGCATCCTCTTGCAAACAATGCATATGTGATCTGTCCTTCCATGTTCTTCTGTCTCATCTCCTGTGCCAACAAGGATGAGACCACATCAATGAAGCTCAAGGTAGTTGTATTACTACATATGGCCACAACTAGAATATCCCATGAGTCTGGTAAAGAGCACGGTAAACTGATACACTTATCTTCATCTGAAATGTTAATCTCAACAGATAAAAACTTACTTACCATAGTATTGAAGGCATTCATATGCTCTGTCATCGAGTCTCCATTTCTCATCCTTCCGTTATTCAACTTTTTCCACAGGAACAATTTATTTACAAGGGACTTAGAGTGATACAAGTTCCCCAACTTACCTCATCACTCCTTGGATGTAGCTTCCCCTGACACATTTAGTAATACTGAATCTGAGCGACACAATCAGATTGTGCTCTTTTCCTTCTAATCCAACTTTTTCCAGTCATCTGCTGACATTCTTGTCGGTGTAGTACCTAGATCCATCATGACCCACTAATCTCTGTCTACAAATAGATCTTCCAGCTTGAGCTTCCACAACTCAAAACATTTCCCATTAAATTTCTTGATCTCTATTTTCGAACTGCTCGCCATTTCTCTTCACCTGAAGAATCAATATGTAACAAGGGTTATCACAGTCTTGATCCAAACCCCTAACCACAAAGGTGTCCCCCTGAAGCCAATGATTGATCTGATACCAAATGTTTATTATTTTAACCTTGTACAATTATTTACTCCAAACATATTTTCAATAAAAAAACAGAAAAGAGACAGTGGAAAATACACACATTACACAGAGATTTTTCCCCTAAAAACCCAAATCGGGAAAACCAACATCTTCTACATTCATTCATACATACATTGTTTACAATAAAATATATATATAGGAGCGAGTGGCATCCAAAACCCTAATCCAATGAATTGAATTAGTCAAAAACTCTAATTCCTTAACCGGAAATAGAAAATCATCGGAGAAAAACCATGTGTCGAAAAACCGCCCAAAAATAGACACAAAAACCGAGGAATTTCTTTTTTATCGGGGGAATTTCCCCCGAAACCCCGTGCAGGGGGGATCCACCCCCTACAACCCCCTAAATGGGTGGGGGGGATAGCAACCCCCCTACACACCCAACGCAACGTAGACACTAGCTCTAGTCGTGCAAATAATATAACACATATCCAACATTTTGGCCTCAGACTTTAGGGGGCATCTATTACACCAAAATTTCACACTTAGGTGTCACATATTTTACACGCCTTAAGTGTCACAAGTTTTTTAAATTACCGTATTCACCTTACTAAGTGTCACATGCATTTTATCAACTGTCATATGAACCTTACTAAATGTCTCATGCAATTTATTGAGTGTCACAACCTTGACACCATGAAAGATCATTTGTCATAATCCCTGGACATGTTAGGAGAGAAATTTATCATATGAAGGTCAAAATACTATGTGCACATGTATTATTCATGTTTATTAATAAAAAAGTAAATTAATTTAGTCTGAAAATCCACCTCACACTTAGTTTCCTAATCTCAAGGAGAATTTGAGAATCTCATGCATGGTTGAGATATTTTCTCAAACCAATATCCTAATTTGATGGATATTAAGAGATATTTCCTCCTTCAAATCCTTGAGATATATTTTCTCCCTAAAATACTTGAGAGATATTTTCTCCCTAAAAATATTGGAGATCCCAATTTAATGGTTCTAGTGAGTAATCTTCTCCATGGTGGTTAAGCCTCTGACTCCTATATAATGAGGGAATTCCAAGGTAGAAGGGAGGGGGGAGAAATCATAGGTTTGATACTTATGATCTAAAGAGAAACAGGTTGAGAGTGCATTCAAGGACTAGATTGGAAGCTTGGAGGAATGCTAGCGCAGCGAGGTTGTAAGTTCTCATGTCTTCATAATACATAACTTGGCCTATTTCCTTCATACTTTTGTTTGCACATGTATGTCTATATAGATAGATATGTTCTTGGCTAATGATATATTGTAGAAGTAGAAGGTATTATTATGTTCCTTGCAGATTATCTTCATCTTGATAGGAGCTTGGACAACAAGGCCAAAGATTGAAGAACAATGATGAAAACCGTCGAAAAGGAGTAAGTCGCACTTCGTTATTCTATCTTCTCTGCCAATAGACATAAAGAATAGATCTAAAGGAATGTTAGTGTACATTTGTTTTTTTTCTGTCTTGGAATAGGGGTATATATATCCAAGGGAGATTTCACATGTCTGCAGGGGAAATATTTTGTAACAAATATTCTTTTGGAGAATCCATCTATTCTCTTGAGAGCTATTTGCAAATTCATAGCAAGTGTTACACTTCTCACATCTTGAGGAGTTTAACAAGAAATTATTCGCCATTATTACTCCATTGTTAGGAGAATAGTACTCTATTTTCAGGGATTCAAGAGCCCTCCCAAGGAGGGAGAGGGGATTCATAAATCCCCATACGTCTCCTAGGTGTTACTAATTCAAAGATGAAACTTATTGGTAGATATTCCTTGTTACATTTTCATGTTTCCATTTGAGTTCTATGTTGGATCATGTTGTCATTGATGTCAATGGTTTGATTGATTGATGTCATTTATTGATGTCAAGTGATTGATTGATGTCAAAGGATTGATTGATTGATGATTGATGTAATA
>SNQJ01S0033443.1:48391-71922 GCA_010110895.2 Picea sitchensis | reverse complement strand
AAAAAAAATTAATATTATAAATATAATTAATTTAATATATTTTATTTAATTTTTATAATATTAAATTTAATATAATTTGTTTAATTTTTAATATAGTTGATGTTAACTTAATATAGTTGACATAGTACTATATACAAGTGTTTACTAATAGATATATTTATATTGTTGAAAATGCTAATATCTGGAGGTTGGATTTGTTAAGTGGATGATTTCATGTTCTATGCAACTTTCTTTGTATCATGATGTTTATTAGTCCCTTCCTCTAGAGGAGGTATACCACATATTAGTTAACCACTTTTTTGTGCAAGATATTACAAATTTTGCAATGTTTTGTAAAATTTTATATTAAACCGGTTTTTTTATTAAACCAAAAAATATTTATCCAAGATTCTAAATAAGTATATTCATTTCTTAATTGGTCTATGGACTATTATGGGAATTAATTTTCCCTGGTGTATGATAATATTTTAATGTATTTGTGAGACTTACAAAAATTATTTTCTCATAAATGATTTGAAAATTTTATAATCTTAAAAAGTATTATAATTGAATTTCTGCATATTTCTGCAAAGCTTGCAAGTTCTTCGTAGAGTTTCGAGAAAGACGGTTGCAGTCCACTTGCACCCATTTGTTCCACCTGTATATTTGCATCTTCTTTGTCCACCTATAGTTTACATCCAAGTACTATAATTGAATTTTTACAAAGCATGTAGGTTCTTGGCAAAGTTTTGAGAAAGCCAGTTGCAGTCCACTTGCATCTATTTTGTCCTCATGTAGATTTGCATTTTCTTTTTCCACCACTTGCAGCCATTTTGTCCACCTGTAGATTTGCATATGCTTTTTCCACCTGTAGTTTGCATGCAAGATCCACCTCTATTTCCTCCTGGCTTCCAAGGGGTTTCCTCTCTCTCCCTCTCCCTCTCCCTCACCTCTTATGTTGTGTAGGTACACCCCTCACCTCTTCTGGTATGCGAGTTTCTTCATTTGTTGGTGTATGTTTATTCATTTGTTATTAGGAATTTGTTGGAGCTCATTTATTCATTTTTTTCTGGGAACCATTACCATGTCGACCATTACCAACTATGGGTGAACCAAGAAATGAATTTGAACTTCATTTAAATGTTGTTTATATAGATCTCATCCCTGTTCAAGACACTCGATATTGTATGGTTGCTGGTGTGGTGTTGTCAACAATCCCAACTGTTTGATGACATCTACTGAGATGAGGTTATTTTGTCTTCCACTATCAATAATAAAATGTAGTGGGGTCCCCTTCACCCACATCTATGAATGAAAAAGGTGCTCCCCCTCTTTAGGACCTGTTGGTTCTTCTGGTTCAATTGTTGTGGACACAAAAATAGCAATGGGGTCTGCGTCGATGATCTGTCTTTTACCATTATTTTCAGAATTAGATTCCAAATTAGGGTTTGGCTCCTTGTCTTTGATCTCGACCACCAATGACTGTTTTGAGCGACATTCATCAGTTTTGTGCCAGGGGATTTTGTGGGAATCACACCATATTCTGGTGTCCTTCCTTGTCTTCCCATGACCTTTCTTTTCATGTGGCTTGGACTGGTTTTCAAGAGGTTGTTTGTTAGATACTTCTTTATCATACTTTGGCTATTGAAGATTTGTAGACCCGAACTTTCATTTGTTTCGGTGCTTAAATTTCTTCTCAATTTTAACAACATATCAATAAGCAGCATTGAGTGATGAGATGTCTAGAAAATTGATTTCAATTTGGATGTATCTGTGTAGATCCCCATGGTATTTCAGAACCAAATGTCATTCGGAATATTTGATACCCAACTTGGTGTGAAAGTTATGTAAGGTATTGGTGAAATCTGGAACTGCTTGGCCCCTCTCTTGTCGTTGTGTGGTCCATCTCTTATACTGGTCCTCATAGTTTCCAACAGGGTAATAATGTTCCTTTACCGCATCCACAAAAAAATCGCAAGTGGGATTGGCCCCATATATTCCAAACTATTCTGTGGAACTTTTCTCTCAGTAAGTTTCCCTCCAATGTTTGAAATGGGGGAGAGATTTAAGGAATGTGAAGGTGTTCATTTCACTGTCAAAAAAATGGTGAACAAAGAAATAACCTTCTAGCAAATTTAACCATTTGTCTAGGGCATCCGCATATATTTGACCTTCAAATACGAAAATATCAAAATTAAACTGTACCTTGAAAGGATAGGTGCTTCCAAAGTGGTTTTTTGATGAATATGCATCTGTTGCTATCAACAAGTGTTGAAGGATGTGGGAAAAAATTGTCTATCATTTCATCCCTTTATCACGTGAGAGCTTGCTCAAGCAACATATTGATAGAATCGTCTGCTTCATCATGTTTATTTTCTTCCGCCATAGGGGGTTTCATGGGCATGTGAGAGAGATTATATTCAAGAGATACAAGCTCGAGACCCAACTTGCTATACTCAGACCTTGTCGGGGACATGCACTGAAAATAATGATCAAGAGAAATCTGCTCTGATACCACTAATCTGGATTATTTTCGGCATGAAATGAGAGTGGAGATATAATAAAGAAATGTACATACATAAATTGGATATCCAATAATATAATAGAAATGTATCAGAGATGCAACCATAAACATAGAGATACAATAATACACAAATTTCTATTAATGAGCGAAAATGTGCCAAGACTGTAAAAATACAGTGAAAGACTCGCTAGAATGGTGGCAGCTTATATCTGAGAATATATATGCTACTCGCATTAACAAGAATATAATTTTTACAATGAGGCTTCAAAGGCCTTTTTATCATAAGTAAAATCCAAAACCCTAACCCCAGAAGATGAAAATCCAAAAGGTTTGCAGGCCCCGATGGGGGTAGTTCATACATCAACTTCCCGAGGGTGTAATTTTTGCATACAATATTCGTTTGGGGTGCTCGATACACCGTTGAAAAGGTCTAACTGAGAAGAACGATTTTTGATTGGTCCAAGACAATTCCTTTGACAGTCACCCGGACCCCAAATCCCCAAAAAACATCGTTTAAGGCCTCAGAATAGCCCCGAAAGTTTGGAACTCGAAAAACTGCCAAGGTGGAAAACTATTTTTTGAGCCAGTGGAATAGGTGGGTGGCCACCGATATCCACCTGGATCAATCCTACCTCCTTAGGAAGAAATTGTCTCCATTACATTGATTTCCTGGGGGCGAAGGGAAAGCTATTGTTGAATATGAATCTTGGTGAGTTTCTTGCCTTGCTGGAGATGTCGCACTACTTGGTTTGTTGCAGGTTGTCACGAACCTATTGTTGGTAGGGTTGAATCTGTTTAACTAGTTGAGCTACCTGATATGACTATGTCAAGAAGGAATTTTTATGCTTTGTTGCAATCTTTTCGAGCTTCTTCTGTTGGATACGAGGTGCTTGGTCTGCGACTGTAGTGGTTGTAGTATCCTTTTGTTCACCTTTTGAATAGATTGTGAAGAAGATGAATTTTGCAGTATGAGATACTACCTTGTGGCACTATTTAGGTGGAACAATAGTCAGAACTACCTTTTATGTTTTGCAGAGATGAACCCCTAGAGAAATAATGACACTACAGGGTTGAGACTCAAAAACAACATGTCGATTGCACATATATGGTTGGCCCAAGAGAACATCACATACATTCAATGGGGAAACATCACATAATACCTCATCCCTGAAGGGATGGATTCCAAATGAAAATAAACATTGCTACATGACACAGATATCTCATCCCTGGCGAGGCCACCTGATGTTGTATAGATATGGGTGTGGTTTTGTCAACAATCCCAATTGTTTGATGACCTCTGCTGAGATGAGGTTCTTCTAGCTTCCACTATGAACAATAAAATGCAGCAGGGTCCCCTTCACCCACATTTGTGAATGAAAAAGGTGCTCTCCCTCTTTATGATTTGTTGGTTCTTTTGGTTGAATTGTTGCAGCCATGACAATAACAGTGGGGTTTGCATCGATGATCTATCTTTTACTAGCATTTTCATAATCATATTTTGAATTAGGGTTTGGCTCCTTGTCTTTGATCTTGACCACCAATGACTGTTTTGAGAAACATTCATCAGTGTTGTGCTAGGAGATTTTGTGGAAATCACACCATTTTCCGGTGTCCTTCTTTTTCTTCCCATGACCCTTCTTTTCATGTGGCTTGGACTAGTTTTCGGGAGGCTTTTTGTTAGAGCCGTATTTATCAAACTTTGGTTGTTGCAGATTTGCAGACCCAAACTCCTATTTTTTTGGTGCTTAAATTTATGCTCAATATTAACAACATCCCGATAAGCAACATCGAGTGACAATATGTCCATAAAATCCATTTCAGTTTGGGTGTATCTGTGTAGAGCCCCATGGTATTTCAGAACCAAATTTCGTTTGTAGTCTTTGATACCCAACTTGGTGCACACAGTATGAAAGGTATTGATGAACTCTAAAACTTTTGGGCCCCTCTCTTGCTGTAGTTTGGTCCATCTTATATACTGGTCCTCATAGTTTCCAATAGGTTAATAATGTTCCTTTACTGCATCCAAAAAAAAATACCAAGTGGGATCGACCCCATATATTCCAAAATCTTATGTGGAAATTTTCTACCAGTAAGTTTCCCACCAATTTTTTACATGGGGGAGAGATTTAAGGAGTGTGAAGGTGATATTTTCCCTGTCGGAAAAATTGTGGACAGAGAAATAACCTTCTAGCATATTTAACCATTTGGCTAGGGAATCCACATATATCTGACCTTCAAATATGTAAATATCAAAATTAACATGTACCTTGAAAAGAGAGGTGCTTCCAAAGTGGTTGTTTGATGAAGATGTGTCTATTGCTATCAATAGGCATTGAAGGATGTGGGAAAAAATATCAATCATTGAAGGATCTTGTTGTGAAGGATTTATCATTGTACTTCTTTTGGGGTTTCTCTTTTGCAATGATTCTTGATTCTTCTTGAGCACAGCATGTCCAAATTTCTTCAAATGTCAGATAGTCCTTTCTTGTGTTCATGCTTGCAGCAAATGAAGCCCATGTCTTGGGAAGACCATTGAGTACTATGTTTACCAAATCATTCTCTGATATGATCTCTTCAATAGCTTGTAGTTGATCTCTTAACTGAGATATTCTCACAAAGTATGATGTTATATTTTTGTCATCATTCATCTTCATGTAACGAAGCTCATTCTTCAGACTCATTTCTTGTCCAATGTTTTTGACTGAGAAGAGGTTTGTTAAGGCATCGTACATCTTCTTCAATGAGTCAATATGGGAGATGTAGGGTATCAAGTGCTATTTGATAGATTCCACTATGATACTCATGGAATTTATGTCATTGTCTTTGAACTTCTCCATAGCTGCAGCGTTCTGCAATTCCTTCTCTTTTCCTTCTTCAAACTCTAGTTTTATGATCTTTCATTTCACGATATTCAACACTTTATTCTTGGCAAGGATGAAGTCAATCCTTGTCTTCGACGCTCTGAAATTAGAAGCTCCATATAACTCATTTTTTGACTTCATAGAATAAGTCATGGATTCTTTGACTTGGTCTAACCTTGGATTTGACCAAAAACTCAAACTTCACATTTTGGCTCACTGAGAGTACCAGAAGATGTTCTAGGCTAGGGCGTACTAATCTATCCAAAAATTAGGTCAATCCCTTCACTTAAGGTGCCTCAACGAGAGAATTAGGGTTTCTGCAACTACACCTGCTAGTAACCCTAGAGGAAGTGCTATGGTGATTGCTCCTACTAGAAACCCTAGCAACAGTTCTTCAATGAGCTCAATATTCTTACGACTATGTTTCCTTCCAGCAGTTAGACTGAATGAAGGAGATGTTGGCCCATAACATGTTAGAATATAATGGATGTGCTTGTTTTACCATTAACAATATCTCTATTATCACCCAACCATAGGCTGAATCCACCCTTCGAGCACCTTAACCTTGACAGAGAATCACTCTGAAAGAAAACCCTAGGATAGATATCCTAACAAAGGCTAGCGCACCTTTCCCCAAGGATAGTGCACCAACAAGAGCTGATCGGATATTCCAAACCCTAACCGAGAGATAGTCCAAGCCAAACGTGATCTGCTAGCTACAACAACTGCAATGTCAACTCTCCTCAAACTTGCGCACAAGACTGGGCACTGCAGTTCGCACAAACTATTGCTCTGGAATTCTAAGACTTCCTTCCAGAATGAAGACTGGCCTGTTGTATTTATAGTAATTCTGGCTAACTACCTTGCCTGACTTCTCATTCTGGGTATCTGTTTGTTTAGTATATATTATTTATTCTGGCCGAATTCTTCTCTTGGAGGCTAATAACCTAATGCAAATTATCTTCTTGAGCTGACAAGCATTCTAGGGTTATTTATCCAACTCATTAGGGTTTCTTCTTGCTTCCTAGAGTATTCTATTCTCGTTAAGTTTACACGTGGAGGTAAATACCTCCCACAGCTACCATAATATCAACAAGGACTATATTCATAGATGTGGACTTAATTGTATAAATCATAGGATTATCAACAGATGGAGCGAAACCAAAGAAATACATGGATGATAAAACTAAAGAAAAATCCCTGACAGATGAGATAAAGAACAAATATGGGACTAACAGAATATCCAAGGGAATGAGTGTTAGACATATAAATGAACCAAAAACTAAGTTTGCAACAAAATTGATGGAATGTAAAATTTTGAGAAAATGTTGTAAGGAGGAAGCCCCTACAAGAGTAGTAGTAGTAGTCATGCAGTGCACAAAGGGGAGCCTACTTAGCTAGGTTCCATATCCACTAAATTTGTTTCTGGAGGATTGCAAGGATGCGCATTATCTAGGTTCTAAATTTCATTATTCATGGTTAATCATATTGATAACACTGGTTTGATGAGGATAACCAAAACACAATGGATTTTACTAGAGGCTATCAAAATGTCGCACAAAAAAATATACATCATTATGGAATACTTCAGATCCAAAGAAAAGGAAGGATAATTCTATAATTTTATCCATGCTCTGTGATGATATGTAGGAGAAGCTATAAAACAAATGGAGAATACCATCAGAAGTTGTGAAAGATAATCAAGGAATAACAAACTTTCAAGCTTCAAGGAATAACATGTGGATGCATGCTAAGAGGGATTCTAAGAAGGAACGACTACAGTTGAGATATTGTGTAACAAGGAAGAGGTGCAGTGGGAAAATGAAGGATTGGCCTGAATAATGGAAGGTTCTAGTAATACCAGAGAAGGTACCATAATATAAAAAACAAGTAGAGGTTGGACCTTCACGAAAAATCAAACATCCCAATAACAAATACAAGGAAAGTGATAGACCATGCAAAAGAAACAAAGGGTAGAAAAATGATTAAAAATCCAAGGAAGAAAAAAAAAATCCCTATTGGACTTATCGGTTGACCTAGGTTCTACCTTATTTTTCTGAAAAAACCATAGAAACCATTGCCCCTCTGGTAAACCAAAAGGAAACATTATGCAGAGAGTGCACAATGCAGTCTCACCTGAGATGACTTATGAGTGATTGCATGACCCAATTGTAAGAAATCATGAAAGGGATGGAACTCATGGGAATGTTACGCATATTCGACATCTTCTTTATCAACATGAATTCTACCATACCATCATTCATTAAATCTATTATTTACCCATTCAATAACACTCATTTTGTAGAAAACATCATACTATTATATTGTGTGTTGTAAATAAACATCACCAGATTCATGGATTCAGTCAACATAAAATCATATCAAAGAAAAACATAATATAATCACACATAGAGACACCATTTTTACCATGATATCTTGTGTTTATTATTATTAGTCATCAAAAAGGGCATTGCACGCATTACATCAAAAAAATTTCATACTCTGTGGGGATGAATAGTATCGCACCAAGATCCACATATTGCGACCTCACCCTTAGATACAATCTGTATATATCAACACTGACTCCGTCTGAGCTCCACAACTCTAAAAAAAACTATTATTGCGACTTAAAATTGAGAATTGTTCTCAAAAGGAACTCTCAATATACTCAAAAACATTGATCCCTCCTATCTACCACATACATCATATTTATACAAAAATATGGGTAAAAACCATTTACATTGACTACCAAAACCCTAAATCGAAGTGGACTCAACTTTTCCACATTCTAATTTCCTTCATACACTAATCCACAATTTCGTCGTACTGATTTTCCTTTATTCCCAGCGCGTTGCTTCCTTTTTCTTCTTGCATGCTTCTTATTTTCTGGTGCACACTTCTTCCTTGGTCCAATCATTATATCCATGCCTTGTTAGTTGTGTTATTTCCTTGGAATTTATTCCCAAAATATTCTAATCCAACAAGCCCCCAACACTAACCCATGGCTCATCTTAAGACACTCAGGTAGTGTGCTCCTCTAGCACCAATTTCTCCTATTCTTGGAATCTTCCTGACACTTTTCAAGCACAAGTCTTCACATGTGCGCTATTATCTACAACAAACTCTACAATATATACTGTGATATAATCCATCATCATCTCTTCAGCCTTCAACCTAATAGTTTCCATATTCCCCTTGGTTGCATCCATTTATGTTAATATATTATTTGCATCTTCTTGCAGTGGCTCTGGTTGAGCCCACCTCATGTTCTTCTCTATCTACACAATTTTTAAGTCTTATTGTAAAATTTTTAGTTGTTCAGCCTCTCCTAAATTTTCATAGTCTTTTTCTTCTACTTCAACTCCTACGTTGATGAATTAACGTTGTTGTGGGTGGGAATCACTCCTACGGACTTAGCATTTAATGGCTCTAACCATGGATGCAGAAAATGACCATTTCAGAGGCCTCTACTCGTTCCTATTCTGCCAACACAAAACCCCACATTCATGTAATAAAAAGGTGTAAATGAGATTCAGTGACTCTACCTTAAGTCCTTTGTTTGATTTCGATCCATTTCCTTTCAATCGCTCCTTGATTGCAAGCCTCCTCCCAAATCTGACCTGCATTCACACATGAACAAAGAAAAAGATGTGAACATGCATTTCATATACTAATTGTTGGGTTATTTGTGACAATATCATAAGATAAACATTCAACTCGAACACATGATATGGCAGGATGGGAAAAGTATTCCTTTTTGTATTAATCTTCACAAGAGTAAGCTTACAATATGTGGTCAGCACTGCTCTTTGAAACTGGTCCTGGGCTCCTCTTTAATTGTCCTCCAACTACTTTGCTCTATACATTTTTTTTTCATAAGGATGGCTAAAGGTTGGGACAAGTGGAATTTTGAATTGGGTATAGTCTCTTTAATATGTTTTTCCTCCTTTCAAATGGGACCCCTACCCCTTCTTTTATAGGCTAGAAGGATCTAGGTATTTGTTCTAATGACTGGACATGCATGGCCGAAAGGTTTAGTTAACTTGCCCAAAGATGTGTGTTCCATCATCAACTTTCCTTTTTCCATGCTTTTGTAGGTACAAGTGGGTTCTATTGGGGAATATAGCATGTACATGCGTTCAATAATGGAGCAGGGTGCGTGGGCCTTTATAAAGGGGGTTTTTAAGAAGAGTTGTTCAGTAGTGTTTTGGCAAAGAAGGAGTCTGAGATGGCCTGATACTAGGTAAGTATGTCTAGTGAAAATTAAGGTTATAACAGATGCCCCCTAATGTGTGAGGTCAGAAGAGCATCTGATGACTGAAATACATTATCAATATTTATCAACGTACCAAACCAGTGAGCCCAGGGAACAGAATTTGGGAGGTGCCATCTGTAAAATAAAAATTGTCTCACTGAGGTAGGCATACCCATGCTCGGGGTGAAATAAAATCATTGCTACCAATAAAATACACCGTAGATCCATGTCATATAACTATATAAAGTGTATCCACGAGCAATACACAATGGATCTACATCTCAAAATCAAAATATATACATGTATAGTAGCGATCTTCTAGAAGCTGATAAGGCCTGATGGTTGGAGATGAGGTCTTGAGAGCTCGAGAAACAACTTAAAAAATATTCAAAACTTGGGTAGGAGTGTAATATGAATATACAACTTGACTACCCAAAGGTCTTCGACGGCTCGTTGGTCATGGACTAGAGAATCTTGATGATGAGACTGAGGGTTTCATTGATTTCGAACAAAGACTTGATTGGACTTTCGGGATGGTCGGGCATGAGGGAAAGAGAAAAATTGCAGAGGGGCCGACTCAGGCTTGGTAAAAAATTCCTTTGGACAATAGTATGACAAATGATGAGACTCAAGAAGCATGACATTGACATAAGTTCGCGATGCAGGAGGCAGCACAAACTCTCCATATGTTTGGAAGAATAACCAAACAGAGGAGGACACAACTTTATGTAGCGAGAACAACTTCTTAAGTTCATATTAAATCCCAGATCTTGAAGAACAAATAGAAGGATGTGCTTTGTCCAAGGGTGAGTCATTGTGCTGCCAATAAAAAGAAAAACTTTTCCCTTCCTCTTTTTGGGGTGTATTTGATTTTTTTGTCCTTTTCAATAATTTTGGAAAAACAATAAAAGAATGTTATGTTACAAAGGAGGAATGAGTGTCACAAACATAGAAGTTAGAGGCACCAGGACAAGAATGATGTTCAAATCAAGGACACTCGAAAAAAATCCCTCCTGGGGCCAAAGGTGTCAAGACGCAAAGGAAAAGTGCTACAGGGCTTGCGTATAAGGCATGTTTCAAATTGTTCGGTTGAGAGAAACATGGAGTCGGCATTAGGCCAAAGAGGCTGGTATGCAAATGCGATTAATAAGACACACAATGGTAATTCCTTCGATGTAAGTTTAACGAGCCCAAAAAAGGTAAGCTCGACGCTTTTTCATATTTAGAGAGTCTGAAAAAACATAAAAGGAAACTATGATGGGGTACCTTTTTTGAAGGTAGTCTAGTCGGTTCAAAAATGGGGTAAACTAGCACCGACAAGACGTCTATTCAAAACCATTTTAACGAGTGTGATAAGGGCAAGATCACTTGACAATTTTTTCCTTTTTAAGGAGTCTGAAAAATATTAACTATGGACTCCGTCAGGAATGTTCTTCTGGAGCATTTTAATGAGTGTGAAATAATAAGGTCATTGGACGATCTTTTCAATTTTAGGGAGTCTAAAAAGAGATTAACTATGGACTCCTTTTTCATAAATTTAGTCCCTTAGGCCTAAAAATGGGTTAAAATTATACCTAAGGGTAATATTCTAGAGATTTGAAGCCTCTAGAGTATACTTTTGTTCATATAGTTGACCATCCAGACTAAAAAAGGGGTAAACTATCGTCGGATAGACGTGACCTCAAATTTTAGTTTAACGAGCGTGAAAGGCCACAAGATCGCTCGACAATATTTTCATGTTTAGAGGGTCTGAAAAGGGATTAAAAGAAGACCCGTTATGTTTTGGGAGTCCCGAGGGTGAGGTCAAGAGTGATAAGGAATCATGAAAATGAGGCTCAAACTCATAATCAGAAAAAACTAAAAGGGACTCCCAAGCCTATAGTCTTTAGTGACAACATGGACACCATAATGCAACCAGGATCTACCTAGGGCATCCATGTTATGGTAAGCTCTACCACCAAATTATGACACTTCTAAAGCAGTAATAATGGTTCTATGTCATAACTTGGTGGGATTGATCCTATGGAAAAACTAAAAAGACAACGAAATGCAAAAAGTGGAATCCTGACCTAAATGCAATGAGTTGGAAAAAATGACTTTTTACCAAAGGACCGTCAAAACGCGCCAAAATCTCAAAAAACATTCCCAATACCCAAAGTAATACTTCCCGTGAACATCCAAAGAATACTCCTGAACCATATTCAATGATTTGAAGTTTAGAAAAAATGATAAAAAGGTCTGAAAATTGACAAAAATAGGTCAAAACCTCTATAAATAGAAGTTGGCAGCTCATTATCACCATTGTTAATTCAAAAATTGACTAAAGGATAAAATGGATCCTTTGGGAAAAGAATTGATTCCGGGAGCCTAGTTAGATGAAACAACCATCCACTTGGACCAAGTAAGTATAAACTACCTCATCTTGCAATCTAATTCTTTATTTATGCATTTAGTTTCATTTTTGGGGAGGGTGTCGACCTTCAAAAGGTCATCCCTACATCCACACGGGCTTTTCTATGATAGCCCACATGTACACTCACTTTGTCTTATGTCAGAACACATGTACATGTGATTGTCATCACAACATCCCCCGTCGACCCTCCATTTAGTGCAAAAAAAATTAAATTAAAAAAGAAAGAGTTAACCCTCTTAAACTTTGCCCATGTGCAGGATGTATGTGCACTGGAGAGAAAGAGAGCATGAAGATACTAGTGTCCTGGTTGTGGAAGAACCTAATGCTTTTGTTGCGTTAATGCAATGTGGATTGTTGAAATTTTTTCTGTGTCCTTTCATACGAGCACAACCTAGGCTACTGAATGCCTTGGTGGACTATTGGCATCTCTATGCAGAGGCCTTTATGCTAGAGGGCCAGTCACTAGTTCCAATGACACAGGACATATACTTTCTAACTAGACTCTATAAGAGAGGGGAACCAGTCAACTTTTGTACGTTTCCCTCTGGGACTCACAATATATCGAAGTTGATTGGACTCCATTGTGAGGCAGGTACAGACCAAACGAGCTCGCAAGTGCCGATAAGAAGGATCTGAGACTTAGCACTGCAGGCGATCATGTTTCTCATCGGGTATATTACTGGGTCTATGGCTTTGCATCAAGCATCTCGCGCACAGATGAATTGTGTAGTTCAATGTTTAAATGCACAACGTTTTGATTGGAGCCCCACATTACTGGATTGTATGAAGAGGCAACTAACAGATTGTCGATTGCAGACTTAGAGGAACTTTGGGTTTGGAATGATTCTTTTCTCTTTCTTCCTTAAAAGAGTGCCCATTTTTAGCCCTCAAGAGGTGGTATGAGGGCATCAGGCCTCTCTTCCTGCGATATGCAGATGGGCAGTGTTGCTGCCACGACAGGGGGGAGGAAGGACCAATGAGTCCTTTGATGACAAATTTTTTGCCTCGTTGTTGCGATAGATCCTAGTCATAGAGGATTAACCTTATGCTGCGATTGACTTCTCGAGAGACCCTGAGATACTAATAGTTCCTGGTGAGGAGCGAGGACAAATAGGTAGGTTTGCATAGTTTTTTTTTTTTTTTGTTAAACATATGTAATTTTCATGTTGTTTTTTATATATATCATTTTTTTAATACCAGAGTATTGGACATATATGTGTCTATTATGTGAATATGTGGGGATAGTGCGACCAGTAGATTATGAGAGGAACAAGCAATGTCCTTGGCCAGGGGCCGCACCCACCGTCGTAGGGAGACTGCCAGAAATAGGATAGCTTCTAGCTGGTGAGACTGAGAGGGTTCTGAGACGAGTAGAGAGAAATTTTACCTCACTCACTCACACAATCCCCATGGTAGAGATTGAGGATCTAACACCATCTATGCAGCCTCACATAGTGGGGGTTCCACAGACATGGGTCCATCTTTTTCGGCGTTTGGAAAACATCGTTGATTATTACAACAGGGCCCACAGGCCCCGTCCTTAGTTAGGCTGGACTTTTCATTTGTCGAGGGCACTACTTATATATGTTTTGAGGGTATAAGCCCCATGACTCATTACTGGTTGTATTTTTGAGGTGCTTGCGCCCACCTATGTACTCTGATGATTTTGATATTATATATGGATTTTTATATCTTTTTATGTCGTATGGATTATGTTTGCCTTTAAAAATGTATTTACATGTGCATGTGCCTGTCTTTCTTATATGTGTGCAAGATGCCAATCTAATATTTGATTAGATAAAGTATCTGTGACTTGATTTAATCTCCTAGGAACATGAAAATATGTAATATAATCAAAGCTTCATTCTAAGAGACGTACCCTAAGGAATCGTCGGTGTAAAGTAGGATCATGAACACGATAGACTCTATTTAACTGAGACACAACTAGTTGAGCATCTAAATAGACCCGAAGGTGAGAGATACCAAATGATTGAGTGTCACAAAGAAACTCAATAACTGCGCTATATTCGATGATATTGTTTGTGGTGTAAAAATTACCCAAGCTGTGGAGGCAAGCCTCTGAGTGTGCCGACTAGCGCCATCTCTGTACCTAATGAACACCTCTAATTCACTTGACATCTACAACAATGAAAAAATATAACATCAAAAATGACACGTCCATAAAACCAAACGAAACCAGAAAGTAATAGTACAAAGACTATAGTTATGTTACAAAAAGTTACCCAAGGTGACCTACCTATGAGTAATACTTCTTGAGGTAGAGCCCATTTCTAGGCTCCGCCAAATCATTTCCCTCAAATTCTACCATATGATAAGCACCCATTTTAAGAACCTCTTTTACAATGATAGGTCTGAACCACATGGGTTTGAATTTTCCTGCCCCTAGGGAGCCCTATAACTTGGTCATAGACTAGGACAAGGTCGCCTTCAGAGAAAATCTGATGATGAACAGACCGATCATACTAACACTTGACTTTATGTTTGTGATCCTCATTGGACAAGGATGTATCACAATGTTTCTCATTGAGTTGCTCAAGGTATAATAACCATTCTCCAAGTGGAGAAGTGTATGGAAGTAACTATACTGCCAACTATAAGGATGGGATCTGACATTCTATAGGCAAGACTGCTTCCATATTGTAAATGAGTTGAAAAGGTGAGAAACTAGTTGCAGTCTTAATAGAATTTCGGTAATCCCATAATGTTGAGTATAACATCAAATGTCAATTTGACTTGGCCGAATTGATTGTTCGTTGTAGGATGGTCTTAAGATATTTATTTATAGCTTCCACTTGACCATTTGCTTGGGGGTAGTAGGGTGACGAATGTTCTTACCACAACCCAAGCCTTGATGTTAATTCGGTCATCATTTGGTTTTGAAAGTGACTTCCATGGTCAGTGACAATCTCTCTTGGGACACCAAACCTTGTGATTATCCGACTGAACAAAAAGAGAGTTGCAGTCTCTCCATCATGTTTAAATGTTGGAATATCTTTGACCCACTTCATGAAGTAGTCATGGCTACAATGATATAATGGTTCCCCCTTGCTGAAGAAGGGTTGCATGTAGTGCAATCAATCGCCCACTTGGTGAAGGGACCAAATGTGATGACAGGAAACATGGGAGAAATATGTGCCCTCATATTCCGAGAGAAGATCTGACATGGGTGGCACTTCTTGACTGATTCGATACAATATTTGATTAACATTGGCCAGAAGTAACTAGCTCATAAAATATTTTGGGTTGTTGCCAACCTAGAAAAATGACCACCACATGCTCCAGTATGGCAGTCGTTAAGCACGATAACTGCTTCTTCATGAGTGAGACATCGATGAAGGATGCAATCTACACCTCATCAATACAAAGTTTCATCGAGTATGAGATAGTTCTTATCCTGATGGTGTATACAGTGATGCTCATGGTGAGAAGTAGAGGAGGGGCACTTCAAAGTCTAGAGATAGACAAGTATATCTCCATACCAGGGATCCGAAGATGCAATAAAAAACATGTCTCCTCTAATAGGTGACTCTTTGGGAATAACCTCACTGGATTCAACCAGAAGTTTCGAGATGAGTTCCGTAAAGACCGGTGACATTTTGGATTTCGTCGAAACAAAATCTAAGTCAAATTCTTGGAGGAAAAATATCCATATACTGATATTCTCACCAATGACGTGTTGTGTTAATATGTATTGAAGTGGATTCACAATGGTAATGACGATGGTCTTACGAAACAAAATATAATGATGGAACTGTTGAACAGCATGAACGGCTTCCAACACCAGTTTTTCAATATGGGAATAATTGTGTTCTGGTCTAACCAGGACTTGGCTCAGGTAATAAATCACATATTCTAAGAGGAAATCATCCTCCTGAACTAAGACCATATCGATAGTTGACTCTATCATAGCCAAGTACAATAAGAAATCTTTGTTATAATTAGGTGGCCGGAGCAGAGGGGCAGTCATGAGGGCATGTTTCAATGTGTTGAACAAGTGTTGAGTGGCTTTGTCCCAATGAAAAGGGAAGTCTTTCTTTAGAAAATGCATAAAGCCCTTTGTGATTTCAACATAGTTGGCTTTTAAATGCCTCAAAAAGCTTGCTTTTCCCTGTAAACTTTGAAGCTGAAGGATTGTACATGGGGGAGGCAACTGAAGTATTTCCTCCACCTTGAGAAGATTGAACATGATCCCTGTTGTTGAGACTATGAAATCAAGAAGCCATCCTGACATTACGCAAAAGCTGCATTTGTTTGGATTCAAGCAAATTCGGAAGTAGCGACATCGCTCAAAGATAAGTCAGAGGTGTGTGGGATTATCCATTCTCTTGTGAGATCGTGATGCTAAATCATCTAAATAGGCTTCGACTATATGCTTGATATCATGGAAAGAAAAAGACATGGCCCGCTGGAAGGTAGCTCCAACATTTTTGAGACCAAAAGTCATCTTACGATAGGAAAATGTACCTAATGGACAGATGAACGTTGTTTTGTGTTGGTATTCAGGTTTGATTTGTATCTGATTATATCCCAAAAAACCATCCATGAAAGAAAAATCCTCACAACTGACGCATTCATCAACTATCTGGTCAATGAATGGTGTGGGAAAATTATCTTTTGGATAAGATTTGTTCAAATCATGAAAATTTGTACATACATGAATTGTGCCATGTTTCTTGTTGACTAACACAGGATTTGACACCCATTGGGTCAAATGGACATGATAGATAAAACCTACTTTGATTAGTTTCTCTACTTCAACCTTAATAGTTGTTTCTTTCTTGGGATTAACTGGATGAAGCTTCTACTAAATTGGATTGGCATCAAGATAAGTTGTGTTTTCATGTTCGATTATTTTTGGATCAATGTCTGGCATTTCCTCGTAAGACCAGGCAAAAACATCACATAATTATTTAAATAAGTCTGTGTATATTTGAATCTCTTTGGGGGAATAATCAGCTCCGACAAAAACATTCTCCACGATGCCAGGGGTTCTAGATATATTAATCGGTATAGTTTCAGCGATAGTTTCCAAATTACCCTCCGCATAAACCTCATGCATAGCCAATGTATTGATAGGACAAGACCTCTCTCCATTCATAGTCAAGGTGAATTCCCCTACTTCTTTTCCTCTTAACTCTAGGAGGAAGTATGATTTTTGATGGAGATCATCCCAGGGTTTGTCCGGACTACTCATTGCTTCAATGATTTCTTCGTCTGAGGGAAAGACTAAGTCTAACGAATCAATATCAATGAGGGAACCTTGAGCCCAAATAATCTCTGGAATCGGATCTAACTCCTGTGCAGGAGTTGGATCAGTGTTAGTTGAAGCTTGTTGGAGTAAAGAGTATGCTTCTTCTACGATGGAAAATGGCATGGACATACCATGGTGTCTTGTCCCTTCCATTGTGGCTGACGGGGAAGGAAGAATCAATTGATCGTTAAAGTAAGTCGTGCGAAATGACGAAACTTGGAAAATCTCAACCTTATGGTGGTCTGATATGAACTTGACATCTCCTTGAGGAGGCGGGTAATTGAAAGTACCCATAAAAGGTGGGCACAAACCAACCCCTATGTTGATGATGCCCAGTTGAGGATTATCAATCATCCGAACCGTGGATGCCCCCCATGAAGGATCAGATCAAGAGAAGACAATTGGTCAATGGTCATGATCTGGCCCTTGTGTGGAAACAATAAGACCCAGAAAACTGTAGCGACCACGACCTGCATGGCATAGGTCCAACTCCTACCTAACAAGGGATTGTAGTTGAGGGATGCATCGAATACTTCTACCTTGATGCACACAGTCTTCCCTCCTAACTACATAGGGAAAGAGGGGATGATGCCATGTGGTCGGAATGAATGACCTTTGAAAGTGGTAAGAAGAGTAGGTAACAGAGACAAAATGGGATGGCCAATGGCCTTCCAACACGCCAATGACATGATGCATGTCGAGGTTCCCTCATCAACCACTATGCAGAAAATATTTAGAGTAAAATTTTTCATGGGGTAAGACACTACTATCTGAAATGGTACATGGTAAGGGAGAAGAGGTTTTAAGTTGGTTGTATCTAGCATGATTGTACTCATATTACAAGTCTCGGGAGATCATAAAGAGGCTGAAAAATCTTTCCTCTGGGAAGTGAAGCTTTGGAGTACCTCCAAAGTGGACATCACACAAGGGGTTTGAGACAAATCCTCCACCACATAATAGTTTTGGGTGGCCCTTGCATTTGAGATGTGAGAAGCTTTCTTGAAAACACCTTTTGGGATGCGTTTCAATGTTTATCCCAAGGTATTCTCGATCTGGAGATGAAGAGATGGGATTTCATCTTCTTTACCTTTCTTAGAGGTGCTTGGATTACTGTAGTCATGTTCCCCAGTCGATATAAAAGAATCACCTTTCATCAAATACACATTCGTGAATGTAGGATTGTTTAAAGATGGAGAGGGTCCTTGACTGCCCCCTTCCATGCTTGTAGAGGCTTGGGTTAGGTTTTTCACATGTTGAAATGGATTCATTAACACAGTAGGTTGCTACTGTGACACAAATATTTGGGCCTCTGGAAGTCGAGGGCACTAGTGGATCAGGTGGTCTTCCCCGCATAGGTTACACAGATACTTCACCTTTCGTTTCTCGGTGTTTCCCTCGCAAACATTATTAGTGGGTTTCTTATCTCCCTTACCCTTCTTACATTGTTTTTTCTTCCCATCATGTTGTTGAGTGGCCTTCAGATTTGTCGATTGCACACTATGTACATCTAACGTTTGGGTAGGGGGAGGAGCTGAAATAGTAGTTTGGCTAGCTGTTGTGTGTTGTATAGACAATTGTTGCAATTGTTTTGTCATTTGTTCAGCGGGATTTGTTTGTGCTGAACCTAGAATACCATAGGCATGTGGTCCAACTCTCTGTCTAGTTTTATCAAGTATGGATCGTGGTGCATCCGGAAAAATATCATACAGTAAACCAGACTGAGAGTAAATTAGCTCAAGCTGTTGAGCTCTCATGATGGCATATTCTTCGGAAAACACTCCCGACGTTGCGACATCTTTGGATATTTGTGGGACCAAAGACTTAAGGAACCACTCAAGAATAAATGTTGGTGGGACTGGTACCTTAATAAAACTCTTCTGGCATCTCCATTCTCAAATATGATCAAAGATAGGGTCTGCTTTTGACTGTTCAAAATTGCCCAACAATTTTGTGGCGACATCGTATCTCATAGGTAATTGGAAATGGTTTAGGAATTTCATTTCCAATTCGTCGAAGTAATAATATCTCGAGCAGTCGATCTCAATGTACCATTTCGCAACACTCCCTATGAGAGTGCTTTGAAACAATCGTAATTGTATGGAGTCATCTTTCAATGAATTAGACAAGCACCAAAGATGGAAGGTGGTCACATGATCCCCTAGATCTTAATTAGGCTTAGCTTCAAACTTTGGTATGTCCGAAGGAAATTTCGTCGGCATAGGGGGCCAACGTGGATCGTGACAGATGGGGCATTCAACAACCTTGTCAAGTCTAGCAAATGTAAGGTTTCCAAGAAAGGTAGTTTTTGTTGTTGTTGAGGATAAGCATGGAAAAAGGGGCCTGGAGTTTGACGAGCACCAGGTTGTCAGGAAACGTTGGGTTGCTAGCCAAGGTTCTAGTAAAAACCATGGCCATGACCAGTGTACGGATTTTTCATTTGAGGAGACATCATCAGCTGATTCCCAAAATAGGACGTAGGTGGTTGGGCATGCATTACATTCGAAGGAATTTGGGAAGGGTTGCTCCATGCCGATCCCATTGGCATAGGTACTACACCTTTCCTGGGGTTCCTTTGGTTGCGAAAATAATTTCCCCAGATCGAAATTCCTGGCAGGCATTCCTGACGAGGAAATTGGTCCTTTCCAGGAATTCCAAGGTCATGATGCAGAAGAAGTTGTTGGGTTTGCCCCCTATACAGGAATAGTACCCTACATAGGATTATGTTGACCATAACTGGGGTTACTCCCAGTCAGGAAAGCAACTGATGAGAAAGTGTTGTTACCAAATGCACCGAACAAATAATATAGTGTCGACCCTACCAACATATTATGAGAAGGTGGTCCTTGACTCCCTACTCCAAGTGAACTGTGATGTGTGTTTGGCCCAACAGATTACTGTTGGGTACCTCTGAGTGAAGGGGACGAAGGAGCTATATGACCTCCCCCTTAAGGGAAAGCGTTAAAGGGAGCTGAAGTGCCCCCCATGGGCCCTTGTAGAGGAGCATTGGAGCTCCCTACCTCCATACCTAAAGTCTATAAAGTGGAGTAGGATAGTATAGGTCTTGTACCCGAGCTAGGCATCTCATATGAGAATGGAGGGTTTGTCACACTCTGTGTGAAAGGAGCAGTGGTCGCTACCAAATATGGGATCAGACCACTATTCGAGGTAGAGGCAATCGAGACCATGGTAGCTTAGACTAGCAACGGTGGGTTAGGAGGTGAAACACCCTTTGTGGTAACAGTCGTAGTGGAAATAGAAGAATTCCCAGAAGAAGTGGCAACATTTGTTTCCATTTCTACATGTGACATGGTCTAGCGCCCATAAGGATAAGTCTGTATAATGATGGTCATCAAAAGATCAGTGGTTGGATTTTCAGGTGGAGCGAGAGCTTCCACTCCAAGGTCTAAAATAGTTGGTTCCTCCTGATGTTGTTTGGGCACAGTTTCCTGTGACCCGGTCGCTTCAAAATACCCTTGTTGGTCAAGCTTTTTCCTTAGCGGTGGTGGGGGTGGCTCCAGTCTAACCGGCGGTAGGCCAAGAAGACTCCATGACCAGTGGATCTTGTGATCCTCCACTGTGTGAGAAGATAAAAGAAACACTAGGTCTTTCTATTCGTTCAAAAACAACATACACTAGAAAAAAGACCTTAGAAGATAAAACAAGCAAACACTAAACTAGTTGTAAGAACAGTTACAACAACTAACACTAGAGCAACTTACTGGTGCAAGTGAAACTAGAACATGGAAGAGCCCTCTGGGTATACTCTACAAAGCATGGTCTGATGCTTGTCCTAGGTACTGTGGTATACCCCCACAGTCACATGTGTATGTCTCTAAAAAATATAAGCAATTAGGTTGCCAGCGCATGAACAGTCACTAGGCGGGTACAGTCGACAGTCGGGTAGACCACAATGAGCAAGGTATCGATCCTGAAAACTGTCAAGGGTATCAAAAGAAAGTGGTCCAAAATTCAACTGAGGACCTCGAATGTATTCGAGACCCTCGAATCTCCATGGAAAATGCAATCGACAGAATCCCAAGACAAGCCCTTTATATGTGTTCTCCACTACGATTGGTCCAGCTTTGGAGGGGTTATCTCTGCTACCTTTCTGCACATGACCTCATGTTTATCCCTTGAGTTAGAGGGGGGTCCCAGATAACTTTCATGATACTGGACTTTTAACACTCCCTAGCAAAGACTCTTATGTATGTTTTGCAACCTTGAAGAGTTTCCTCTCCAACCTAAATCAAGGCTCTAGCCTAGACTAATTGATGGACCCTACAAACATAAAGTCTAGTTTATTTTAATTAATCATTAATTTTTTATGGCTTGTCATAATTCAAAGGTTATGAAAGTGAAACTAATGATGTTTTAGAGACAAAATAAAAGTAAACAAAAAGATGGAAACAAAATAACTTCTTCTTGACACAATTCTTAATCAACTTTTCACACTATTTTTTTTTTTCAAGATCTTTGAACAACAAACTCAATATATGATTTCACTCGACTACGAGCTACTTATTGTCCTAATTAAAAACCAATAACTTATGAAATAAAAACGTTTTTTGGTTATTAATGCAAACCAATAACTACTTAACCAAACAAAGAAATAAAAGATTTTTTATTTATTTGAATGCTCACAAATCAAAAAGGAAAAATATCAAGAAGTAAAGACAAAGAAAACTTCTAGCCTAAGTGAAGATCACAAAGAGTCACTTTAAAAATAACAGACAAGAAGATTAAAATAGACTCTCACACTTGTCTAAAAACCCTATAAAAGGAAAATTTTGAGGAAAATTTTTTAATGAAAAAAAAAGCTATTGGTGTGATCAAACCTAAGCTACTGATTGTTATGATAGAGACCAAAACAACCTAATAGGTATAAACTCTTCACAAAGAAAAGGATGATTGCCTCTCCTTAAATGCATTTTTTTCTCCATAGGCACGTTGCTGATAGTTCAACAACCAGTGTGTGCACGTGAGCTATGTAAAGTCAGGGCGCATGTACACGCATGCAGACCTTATGCAGGTCATGTGTACCTCTACAAATATTCAAAAAATGAAAATACAGGAAATCAAGCATTGGGAGAGACTATTGGTATTGAGAACCATAATCTCTTGAAGACTCAGAAACTTACTTTGATAGAAAATGAAAACATTTCAAGGAAAATTTCATAGAACTAAACCAATCTGAGGTGAAACCTAAGCTACAAACTGAAAAAAATAGAGACTAGAATAAGTTCCAGAAAACCCCTGAGAAGGATCACTTTTGATAGGGGAGAGGATGACTGCCTCTCTAATAAAGAAATTATGAATCTAGCCACGCTATTGTTACTTCGTCAGCTAGCATGTCCACGTGTGTTGTGTGAAGATTGGGTGCATGTACATGCATGTAAGCCTTATACAGGCCATGTGCACCTGTTGTGACTTACCAAAAATAAAATGTAGCTAAGCTAAAAAAGCAGGGAGTACTGGTATGGAAGACCAAAATCCTTGCTAGCTCAGAATTTTGTAGAAACTCTAAAAAAAAGTAATGAAACAAATGTTTTTTTAGAAATACCCAAAAAATGACTCCCAGAAAGCCTAGATATCCCTAGTATGGTAGCCAATTCTATTGTGGGTGGGAATCCCTCCTACGAACTTAACATTTAAGGGCTCTAATCATGCATGCAGAAAATGAGCATTTCAAAGGCCTCTACTCTTTCCTATTCTCCCAACACAAAATCCGACATTCATGCAATACAAAGGTGTAAATGAGATTCAGTTACTCTACCCTAAGTCCTTCATTTGATGTCGATCCCTTTTCTTTCACTCACTCTTTGATTGCAAGCCTCCTCCCAAAGTTGACCTGCATTCACACATGAACAAACAAAAATATGCGAACATGCATTTCATATACTAATTGTTGGGTTAGTTGTGACAATATCATAAGATAAACATTCAACTCGAACACATGATATGGAAAGATGGGAAAAGTATTCCTTTTTGTCTTAATCTTCACAATAGTAAACTTACAATATGTGGTCAGCACTGCTCTTCAAAACTGGTCCTGGGCTCCTCTTCAACTATCCTCTAACTACTTTGCTCTATACTTATTTTTGCACAAGGATGGCTAAAGGTTGGGACAATGGGAATGCTCAATTGGGTATAGTCTCTTTACTATGATTTTCCTCCTTTCAAATGGGACCCTTACCCCTTCTTTTATAGGCTAGAAGGAGCTATGTATT
>SNQJ01S0033443.1:21461-48341 GCA_010110895.2 Picea sitchensis | reverse complement strand
CATAGTACTATATACAAGTGTTTACTAATAGATATATTTATATTGTTGAAAATGCTAATATCCGGAGGTTGGATTTGTTAAGTGGATGATTTCATGTTCTATGCAACTTTCTTTGTATCATGATGTTTATTAGTCCCTTCCTCTAGAGGAGGTATACCACATATTAGTTAACCACTTTTTTGTGCAAGATATTACAAATTTTGCAATGTTTTGTAAAATTTTATATTAAACCAAACCAAAAAATATTTATCCAAGATTCTAAATAAGTATATTCATTTCTTAATTGGTCTATGGACTATGATGGGAATTAATTTTCCCTGGTGTATGCTAATTTTTTAATGTATTTGTGAGACTTACAAAAATTATTTTCTCATAAATAATTTGAAAATTTTATAATCTTACCAAGTATTATAATTGAATTTCTGCATATTTCTGCAAAGCATGCAAGTTCTTCGTAGAGTTTTGAGAAAGACGATTGCAGTCCACTTGCACCCATTTTTTCCACCTGTATATTTGCATCTTCTTTGTCCACCTATAGTTTACATCCAAGTACTATAATTGAATTTTTACAAAGCATGTAGGTTCTTGGCAAAGTTTTGAGAAAGACAGTTGCAGTCCACTTGCATCTATTTTGTCCTCATGTAGATTTGCATTTTCTTTTTCCACCACTTGCATCCATTTTGTCCACCTGTAAATTGGCATCTGCTTTTTTCACCTGTAGTTTGCATGCAAGATCCACCTCTATTTCCCCCTGGCTTCCAAGGGGTTTCCTCTCTCTCCCTCTCCCTCTCCCTCACCTCTTATGTTATGTAGGTACAACCCTCACCTCTTATGGTATGTGAGTTTCTTCATTTGTTGTTGTATGTTTATTCATTTGTTGTTAGGAATTTGTTAGAGCTCATTTATTCATTTTTTTCTGGGAACCGTTACCATGTCGACCATTACCAACTATGGGTGAACCAAGAAATGAATTTGAAATTCATTTAAATGTTGTTTATCTAGATCTTATCCTTGTTCAAGCCACTCGATATTGTATGGTTGCTGGTGTGGTGTTGTCAACAATCCCAACTATTTTATGACATCTACTGAGATGAGGTTCTTTTGTCTTCCACTATCAATAATAAAATGTAGTGGGGTCCCCTTCACCCACATCTATAAATGAAAAAGGTGCTCCCCCTCTTTAGGATCTGCTGGTTCTTCAGGCTGAATTGTTGCGGCCATAAAAATAGCAATGGGGTCTGCGTCGATGATCTGTCCTTTACCATTATTTTCAGAATTAGATTCCAAATTACGGTTTGGCTCCTTGTCTTTGATCTCGACCACCAATGAATGTTTTGAGCGACATTCATCGGTTTTGTGCCAGGGGATTTTGTGGAAATCACACCATTTTCTGGTGTCCTTCTTTGTCTTCCCATGACCCTTCTTTTCATGTGGCTTGGACTGGTTTTCAAGAGGCTATTTGTTAGATACTTCTTTATCATACTTTGGTTGTTGAAGATTTGTAGACCCGAACTCTCGTTTGTTTCGGCGCTTAAATTTCTTCTCAATTTTAATAGCATATCAATAAGAAGCATTGAGTGATGAGATGTCTAGAAAATCCATTTCAATTTGGATGTATCTATGTAGAGCCCCATGGTATTTCAGAACCAAATGTCATTCGGAATATTTGATACCCAACTTGGTGCGCAAGGTATGTAAGGTATTGGTGAAATCTAGAACTGCTTGGCCCCTCTCTTTTCGTTGTGTGGTCCATCTCATATACTGGTCCTCATAGTTTCCAACAGGGTAATAATGTTCCTTTACCACATCCACAAAAAATCGCAAGTGGGATTGGCCCCATATATTTCAAACTATTCTGGGGAACTTTTCTCTCAGTTAGTTTCCCTCCAATGTTTGAAATGGGGGAGAGATTTAAGGAGTGTGAAGGTGATCGTTTCGTTGTAAAAAAAACGGTGAACAGAGAAATAACCTTCTAGCAAATTTAACCATTTGTCTAGGGCATCTGCATATATTTGACCTTCAAATACAAAAATATCAAAATTAACCTGTACCTTGAAAGGAGAGGTGCTTCCAAAGTGGTTTTTTGATGAATATGCATTTGTTGCTATCAACAAGTGTTGAAGGATGTGGGAAAAAATTGTTTATCATTTCGTCCCTTTATCACGTGAGAGCTTGCTCAAGCAACATATTGATAGAATCGTCTACTTCATCATTTTTCTTTTCTTCCGCCATAGGGGGTTTCATGGGTGTGTGAGAGAGATTTTATTCAAGAGATACAAGCTCGAGACCCAACTTGCTATACTCAGACCTTGTCGGATACATGCACTAAAAATAATGATCAAGAGCAACCTGCTCTTATACCACTAATCTGGATTATTTTCGGCACGAAATGAGAGTGGAGATATAATAAAGAAATGTACATATATAACTTGGATATCCAATAATATAATAGAAATGTATCAAAGATGCAATCATAAACATAGAGATACAATAATACACAATTTTCTATTAATGAGCGAAAATGTGCAAAGACTGTAAAAATAAAGTGAAAGACTCGCTAGAATGGTGGCAGCTTATATTTGAGAAGATATATGCTACTCGCATTAACAAGAATATCATTTTTACAATGAGGCTTCAAAGGCCTTTTTATCATAAGTAAAATCTAAAACCCTAACCCCGGAAGATGAAAATCCAAAAAGTTTGCAGGCCCCGATGGGGGTAGTTCAAACATCAACTTCCCGAGGGTGTAATGTTTGCATACAATATTCATTTGGGGCGCTCGATACACCGTTGGAAAGGTCTAACTGAGAAGAATGATTTTCGATTGGTCTAAGACAATTCCTTTGATAGTCACCTGGACCCCAAATCCCCAAAAAACATCGTTTAAGGCCTCAGAATAGCCCCGAAAGTTTGGAACCCGAAAAACTACCAAGGTGGAAAACTATTTTTTGAGATAGTGGAATAGGTGGGTGGCCACCGATATCCACCTGGATCAATCCTACCTCCTTAGGAAGAAATGGTCTCCATTGCGTTGATTTCCTGGGGGCGAGGGGAAAGTGATTGTTGAATATGAATCTTAGTGAGTTGCTTGCCTTGCTGGAGATGTCGCGTACTTGGTTTGTTGCAGGTTGTCATGAACCTATTGCTGGTAGGGTTGAATCTATTTAACTAGTTGGGCTACCTGATATGACTATGTCAAGAAGGAATTTTTGTGATTTGTTGCGATCTTTTCGAGCTTCTTCTGTTGGATACGAAGTTCTTGGTCTGAGACTGTAGTGGTTGTAGTATCCTTTTGTTCACCTTTTGAATAGATTGTGAAGAAGATGAATTTTGTAGTATGAGATACTACCTTGTGGAACTATTTAGGTGGAACAATAGTCAGAACTACCTTTTATGTTTTGCAGAGATGAACCCCTAGAGAAACAATGACACTACAGGGTTGAGACTCATAAACAACATGGCGCTTGCACATATATGGTTGGCCCAAGAGAACATCACATACATTCAATGGGGAGACATCACATAATACCTCATCCCTGAAGGGATGGATTCCAAATGAAAATAAACACTGCTACATGACACGGATATCTCATCCATGGCGAGGCCACCTGATGTTGTATAGCTGTGGGTGTGGTGTTGTCAACAATCCCAATTGTTTGATGACCTTTGCTGATATGAATTTTTTCTGGCTTCCACTATGAACAATAAAATGAAGTAGGGTCCCCTTCACCCACATTTGTGAATGAAAAAGGTGATTTCCCTCTTTAGGATTTGTTGGTTCTTCTGGTTGAATTGTTGCAACCATGGCAATAACAGTGGGGTCTGCATCAATGATCTGTCTTTTACTAGCATTTTCATAATCATAGTTTGAATTAGGGTTTGGCTCCTTGTCTTTGATCTCGGCCACCAATGACTGTTTTGAGAAACATTCATCAGTGTTGTCCCAGGGGATTTTGTGGAAATCACACGATGTTTTGGTGTCCTTCTTTTTCTTCCCATGACCCTTCTTTTCATGTGGCTTGGACTGGTTTTCGGGAGGCTTTTTGTTATATCTGTATTTATCATACTTCGGTTTTTTTAGATTTGCAGACCCAAACTCCTGTTTTTTTGGTGCTTAAATTTATGCTCAATATTAACAACATGTCGATAAGCAACATCGAGTGACAATATCTCCAGAAAATCCATTTCATTTTGGGTGTATCTATGTAGAGCCCCATGGTGTTTCAGAACCAAATTTCATTCGGAGTCTTTGATACCCAACTTGGTGCACACAGTATGAAAGGTATTGGTGAACTCTGAAACTTCTGGGCCCCTCTCTTGCTACAGTCTGGTCCATCTCATATACTGGTCCTCATAGTTTTCAATAGGGTAATAATGTTCCTTTACTGCATCCACAAAAAATACCAAGTGGGATCGACCCCATATATTCCAAAATCTTCTATGGAAATTTTCTACCAGTAAGTTTCCCACCAATTTTTTACATGGGGGAGAGATTTAAAGAGTGTGAAGGTGATCTTTTCCTTGTCGGAAAAATTGTGGATAGCGAAATAACCTTCTAGCATATTTAACCATTTGGCTAGGGCATCCACATCTATCTAACCTTCAAATATGTAAATATCAAAATTAACATGTACCTTGAAAGGAGAGGTGCTTCCAAAGTGGTTGTTTGATGAAGATGTGTCTATTGCTATCAATAGGCATTGAAGGATGTGGGAAAAAATATCAATCATTGAAGGATCTTGTTGTGAAGGATTTATCATCGTACTTCTTTTGGGGTTTCTCTTTTGCAATGATTCTTGATTCTTCTTGAGCACAACAAGTCCAAATTTCTTCAAATGTCGGATAGTCCTTTCTTGTGTTCATGCTTGCAGCAAATGCATCCCATGTCTTGGGAAGACCATTGAGTACTATGTTTACCAAATCATTCTTTGAGTTGATCTCTTCAATAGCTTGTAGTTGATCTCTTAACTGAGATATTCTCACAAAGTATGATGTTATGTTGTTGTCATCATTCATCTTCATGTAACGGAGCTCATTCTTCATACTCATTACTTGTCCAATGTTTTTGACTGAGAAGAGGTTTGTTAAGGCATCGTACATCTTCTTCGATGAGTCAAGATGGGAGATGTAGGCTATCAAGTTCTATTTGATAGAGTCCACTATGATACTCATGGCATTTATGTCATTGTCTTTGAACTTCTCCATAGCTACAACGTTCTGCAGTTCCTTCTCTTTTCCTTCTTCAAACTCTAGTTTCACGATATTCAACACTTTATTCTTGGCAAGGATGAAGTCAAGCCTTTTCTTCGATGCTCTGAAATTAGAATCTCCATATAACTCATTTTATGACTTCACAGAATAAGTCATGGATGCTTTGACTTGGTCAAACCTTGGATTTGACCAAAAACTCAAACTTCACATCTTGGCTCACTGAGAGTACCAGAAGATGTGTTAGGCTAGGGCATACTAATCTATCCAAAAATTACGTCAATCCCTTCACTTAAGGTGCCTCAACAAGAGGATTAGGGTTTCTGCAACTACACCTGCTAGTAACCCTAGAGGTAGTGCTATGGTGATTGCTCCTACTAGAAACCCTAGCAACAGTTCTTCTATGAGCTCAATATTCTTACGACTATGTTTCCTTCCAGCGGTTAGAGTGAATGAAGGAGGTGTTGGCCCATAATCTATTAGAATATAATGGATGTGCTTGTTTTACCATTAACAATATCTCTATTATCACCCAAGAATAGGATGAATCCACCCTTCGAGCACCTTAACCTTGATAGAGAATCACTCCGAAAGAAAACCCTAGGATAGATAGCCAAACAAAGGGTAGTGCACCTTTCCCCAAGGATAGTGCACCAACAAGAGCTGATCAGATATCCCAAAACCTAACTGAGAGATAGTCCAAGCCAAACGTAATCTGCTAGCTGCAACAACTGCAATGTCAGCTCTCCTCAAACGTGCGCACAAGATGGGGCACTACAGTTCGCACAAACTATTGCTCTGGAATTCTGAGACTGCCTGCCAGAATGAAGACTAGCCTGTTGTATTTATAGTAATTCTGGCTAACTACCTGGGCCGACTTCTCATTCTCGGTATCTGTTTGTTCTGTATATATTATTTATTCTGGCCAACTTCTTCTCTTGGAGGCTAATAACCTAATGCAAATTATCTTCTTAAGCTGACAAGAATTCTAGGGTTATTTATCCAACTCATTAGGGTTTCTTCTTGCTTCCCAGAGTATTCTATTCTCGTCAGGTTTACACGTGGAGGTAAATACCTCCTACAACTACCATAATATCAACAAGGATTGTATTCATAGATGTGGACTTAATTGTATAAATCATAGGATTATCAACAGATGGAGCAAAACCAAAGAAATACATGGATGATAAAACTAAAGAAAAATCCCTGACAGATGAGATAAAGAACAAATATGGGACTAACAGAGTATCCAAGGGAATGAGTGTTAGACATATAAATGAACCAAAAACTAAGTTTGCAACAAAACTGATGGAATGTAAAATTTTGAGAAAATGTTGTAAGGAGGAAGCCCCTACAAGAGTAGTAGTAGTAGTCATGAAGTGCACAAAGGGGAGCCTACTTAGCTAGGTTCCATATCTACTAAATATGTTTCTGGAGGATTGAAAGGATGCGCATTATCTAGGTTCTAAATTTCATTATTCATGGTTAATCATATTGATAACACTGGTTTGATGAGGATAACCAAAACACAATGGATTTTACCAGAGGCTATCGAAATGTCGCACAAAAAAATATACATCATTATGGAATACTTCAGATCCAAAGAAAAGGAAGGATAATTCTATAATTTTATCCATGCTCTATGATGATATGTAGGAGAAGCTATAAAACAAATGGAGAATACCATCAGAATAACAAACTTTCAAGCTTCAAGGAATAACATGTGGATCCATGCTAAGAGGGATTCTAAGAAGGAATGACTATAGTTGAGATATTGTGTCACAAGGAAGAGGTGCAGTGGGAAAATAAAGGATTGGCCTGAATAATGGAAGGTTCCAGTAATACCAGAGAAGGTACCATAATATAGAAAACAAGTAGAGGTTGGACCTTCATGAAAATCAACCATCCCAATAACAAATACAAGGAAAGTGACAGAGCATGCAAAAGAAACAAAAGGTAGAAAAACGATTAAAAATCCAAGGAAGAAAAAAAAATCCCTATTGGACTTATCGGTTGACCTAGGTTCTACCTTATTTTTCCGAAAAAACCATAGAAACCATCGACCCCTCTGGTAAACCAGAAGGAAACATTATGCACAAAGTGCACAATGCAGTCTCACCTGAGATGACTTATGAGTGATTGCATGACCCAATTGTATGCAATCATGCAAGGGATGGAACTCATGGGAATGTTATGCATATTCGACATCTTCTTTATCAACATGAATTCTACCATACCATCATTCATTAAATCTATTATTTACCCATTCAATAACACTCATTCTGTAGAAAACATCATACTATTATATTGTGTGTTGTAAATAAACCACACCAGATTCATGGATTCAGTCAACATAAAATCATATCAAAGAAAAACATAATATAATCACACATAGAGACACCATTTTTACCATGATATCTTGTGTTTATTATTATTAGTCATCAAAATATGGCATTGCACGCATTACATCAAAATTTTGTCATACTCTGTGGGGATGAATAGTATCGCACCAAGATCCACATATTGTGACCTCACCCTTAGATACAATCCATATATATCAACACTAACTCCATCTGAGCTCCACAACTCTAAAAAAAACTATTATTGCGACTTAAAATTGAGAACTGTTCTCAAAAGGAACTCTCAATATACTCAAAAAGGTTGATCCCTCCTATCTACCTCATACATCATATTTATACAAAAATATGGGTAAAAACCATTTACATTGACTACCAAAACCCTAAATCTAAGTGGACTCAACTTTTCCACATTCTAATTTCCTTCACACACTAATCCACAATTTCGTCGTACTGATTTTCCTTTATTCCCAGTGTGTTTCTTCTTTTTCCTTCTTACATGCTTCTTATTTCCTGGTTCACACTTCTTCCTTGGTCCAATCATTATATCCATGCCTTGTTAGTTGTGTTATTTACTTGGAATTTTATCCCAAAATATCCTACTCCAACAAGCCCCCAACACTAACCCATGGCTCATCTTAAGACACTCAGGTAGTGTGCTCCTCTAGCACCGATTTCTCCAATTCTTGGAATCTTCCTGACACTTTTCAAGCACAAGTCTTCACATGTGCGTTGTTATCTACAAAAAAATCTACAATATAGACTGTGATATAATCCTTCATCATCTCTTCAGCCTTCAACCTAAGAGTTTCCATATTCCCCTTGGTTGCATCCGTTTATGTTAATATCTTATTTGCGTCTTCTTGCAGTGGCTCTGGCTGAGCCTACCTCATGTTCTTCTCTATCTACACAATTTTTAAGTCTTATTGTAATTTTTTTAGTTGTTCAGCCTCTCTTGAATGTTCATAGTCTTTTTATTCTACTTCAACTCCTACGTTGATGAATTGACGTTGTTGTGGGTGGGAATCACTCCTATAGACTTAGCATTTAATGGATCTAATCATGCATGCAGAAAATGACCATTTCAGAGGCCTCTACTCATTCCTATTCTGCCAACACAAAACCCCACATTCATGTAATAAAAAGGTGTAAATGAGATTCAGTGACTCTACCTTAAGTCCTTTGTTTGATGTCGATCCATTTTCTTTCACTCTCTCTTTGATTGCAAGCCTCCTCCCAAATCTGACCTGCATTCACACATGAACAAAAAAAAAGATGTGAACATGCATTTCATATACTAATTGTTGGGTTATTTGTGACAATATCATAAGATAAACATTCAACTCGAACACATGATATGGCAGTACGGGAAAATTATTCCTTTTTGTATTAATCTTCACAAGAGTAAGCTTACAATATGTGGTCAGCACTGCTCTTTGAAACTGGTCCTGGGCTCCTCTTCAACTGTCCTCCAACTACTTTTCTATATACTTTTTGTTTTCATAAGGATGGCTAAAGGTTGGGACAAGTGGAATTCTGAATTGGGTATAGTCTCTTTAATATGATTTTCCTCCTTTCAAATGGGACCCTTACCCCTTCTTTTATAGGCTAGAAGGATCTAGGTATTTGGTCGAATGACTGGACATGCATGGCCGAAAGGTTTAGTTAACTTGCCCAAAGATGTGTGTTCCATCATCAACTTTCCTTTTTCCATGATTTTGTAGGTACACGCGGGCTGTATTGGGGCATATAGCCTATACACGCATTCAATAATGGAGCAGGGTGTGTGGGGATTTATAAAGGAGGTTTTTAAGAAGAGTTGTGCAGTAGTGTTTTGGAAAAGAAGGAGTCTAACATGGCCTGATACTAGGTAAGTATGTCTAGTGAAAATTAAGGTTATAACAGATTCCCCCTAATGTGTGAGGTCAGAAGAGAATCTGATGACCGAAATACATTATCAATATTTATCAACGTACCAAACCGGTGAGCCCAGGGAACAGAATTTGGGAGGTGCCATCTGTAAAATAAAAATTGTCTCACCGAGGTAGGCATACCCATGCTCGGGGTGAAATAAAATCATTGCTACCAATCAAATACAATGTATATCCATGTCATATAACTATATAAAGTGTATCCATGAGCAATACACAATGGATCTACATCTCAAAATCAAAAGATATACATGTATAGTAGCGATCGTCTAGAAGTTGATAAGGCCTGATGGTTGGAGATGAGGTCTTGAGAGCTCGAGAAACAACTTAAAAAATATTCAAAAGTTGGGTAGGAGTGTAATATGAATATACAACTTGACTACCCAGAGGTCTTCGAAGGCTCGTTGGTCATGGACTAGAGAATCTTGATGATGAGACTGAGGGCTTCATTGATTTCAAACAAAGACTTGATTGGAATTTCGGGATGGTCGGGCATGGGGGCAAGAGAAAAATTGCAGAGGGGCCAACTCAGGATTGGTAAAAAATTCCTTTGGACAATATCATGACAAATGATGAGACTCAAGAAGCATGACATTGACATAAGTTTGTGATGCGGGAGGCAGCGCAAACTCTCCATATGTTTGGAAGAATAACCAAACAGAGGAGGACACAACTCTATGTAGTGAGAACAACTTCCTAAGTTCATATTAAATTCTAGATCTTGAAGAACAAATAGAAGGATGTGCTTTGTCCAAGGGTGAGTCATTGTGCTGCCAATAAAAAGAAAAAAAATTCCCTTCCACTTTTTGGGGTGTATTTGATTTTTTTGTCTTTTTCAATAATTTTGGAAAAACAATAAAAGAATTTTATGTTACAAAGGAGGAATGAGTGTCACAAACATACAAGTTAGAGGCGCCAGGACAAGAATGATGCTCAAATCAAGGACACTCAGAAAAAATCCCTCCTGGGGCCAAAGGTGTCAAGACGCAAAGGAAAAGTGCTACAGGGCTTGCGTATAAGGCATGTTTCAAATTGTTCAGTTGAGAGCAACATGGAGTCGGCATTAGGCCAAAGAGGCTGGTATGCAAATATGATTAATAAGACACACAATGGTAATTCCTTCGATGTAAGTTTAACGAGCCCAGAAAAGGTAAGCTCGACACTTTTTCATATTTAGAGAGTCTGAAAAAACATAAAAGGAAACTCTGATGGGGTACCTTTTTTGAAGGTAGTCTAGTCGGTTCGAAAATGGGGTAAACTAGCACCGACAAGACGTCTATTCAAAACCATTTTAATGAGTGTGATAAGGGCAATATCACTTGACAATTTTTTCCTTTTTAAGGAGTCTGAAAAAGCTTAACTATGGACTCCGTCAAGAATGTTCTTCTGGACCATTTTAATGAGTGTGAAATAATAAGGTCACTGGACGATCTTTTCAATTTTAGGGAGTCTAAAAAGAGATTAACTATGGACTCCTTTTTCATAAATTTAGTCCCTCGGGCCTAAAAAAGGGTTAAAATTATACCTGAGGGTAATATTCTAGAGATCTGAAGACTCTAGAGTATACTTTTGTTCATACAGTTGACCATCCAGACTGAAAAGGGGTAAACTATCTCTATATAGACGTGACCTCAAATTTTAGTTTAACGAGCGTGAAAGGCCACAAGATCGCTCAACAATCTTTTCATGTTTAGAGGGTCTGAAAAGGGCTTAAAAGAAGACCCATTATGTTTTGGGAGTCCCGAGGGTGAGGTCAAGAGTGATAAGGAATCATGCAAATGAGGCTCAAACTCATAATCAGAAAAAACTAAAAGGGACTCCCAAGCCTATAGTCTTTAGTGACAACATGGACACCATAATGCAACCAGGATCTACCTAGGGCATCCATGTTACAATAAGCTCTGCCACCAAATTATGAAACTTCTAAAGCAGTAATAATGGTTCTATGTTGCAACTTGGTGGGATCGATCCTATGGAAAAACTGAAAGGACAACGAAATGCAGAAAGTGGAATCCTGACCTAAATGCAACGAGTTGGAAAAAATGTCTTTTTACCAAAGGACCGTCAAAACGCCCCAAAATCTCAAAAAACATTCCCAATACCCAAAGTAATACTTCCCGTGAACATCGAAAGAATACTCCTAAACCATATTCAATGATTTCAAGTTTAGAAAAAATGACAAAAAGGTCTGAAAATTGACAAAAATAGGTCAAAACCTCTATAAATAGAAGTTGGCAGCTCATTATCACCATTGTTAATTCAAAAATTGACTAAAGGCTAAAATGGATCCTTTGTGAAAATAATTGATTCCGGGAGCCTCGGTGGATGAAACAACCATCCACTTGGACCAAGTAAGTATAAACTACCTCATCTTGCAATCTAATTCTTTATTTATGCATTTAGTTTCATTTTGAGGGGGGGTGTTGACCTTCAAAAGGTCATCCCTACGTCCACATGGGATTTCCTTTGATAGCCCGCATGTACACTCACTTTGTCTTATGTCAAAACACATGTACATGTGAATGTGATCACAACATCCCTTGTCGACCTTCCATTTAGTGAAAAAATAAATAAAATAAACAAGCAAGAGTTAACCCTCTTAAACTTTGCCCATGTGGAGGATGTATGTGCACTGGAGAGAAAGAGAGCATGAGGATACTAGTGTCCTAGTTGTGGAAGAACCTAATGCTTTTTCTGTGTTAATGCAATGTGGATTGTTGAAATTTTTTCTGTGTCCTTTCATGTGAGCACAACCTAGGCTACTGAATGCCTTGGTGGACTATTGGCATCTCTATGCAGAGGCCTTTATGCTAGAGGGGTAGTCGCTAGTTCCAACGACACATGACATATACTTTCTGACTGGCCTCTATAGGAGAGGGGAACCAATCAACTTTCATATGTTTCCCTTTGGGACTCACAATATATCGAAGTTGATTGGACTCCATTGTGAGGTGGGTACAGACCGAACGAGCTTGCAAGTGTCGATAAGAAGGATCTGAGACTTAGCACTGCAGGCGATTGTGTTTTTCATCAGGTGGATTACTGGGTTTGTGGCTTTGCATAAGGTGTCCCGCGCACAGATGAATTGTGTAGTTCAATGCTTAAATGCACAACTTTTTGATTGGAGCCCCACATTACTGGATTGTATGAAGAGGTAGCTAACAGATTGTCGGTTGTAGACTTAGAGGAACTTTGGGTTTGGAACGATTCTTTTCTCTTTATTCTTTGAAAGAGTGCCCATTTTTATCCCTCAAGAGGTGGTACGAGGGCATCGGGCCTCTCTTCCTGTGATATGTAGATGGGCAGTGTTGCTGCCACGATAGGGGGGAGGAAGGACCAATGAATCCTTTGATGACAACTTTTTTGCTTGGTTGTTGCGATAGATCCTAGTCATAGAGGATTAACCTTATGCTGTGATTGACTTCTCGAGAGACCCTGAGATACTAATAGCTCCTGGTGAGGAGCGAGGACAGATAGGTAGGTTTGCATATTTTTTTATTTTTTTGTTAAACATATGTAATTTTTATGTTGTTCTTTATATATATCATTTTTTTATACCAGAGCATTGGACATATATGTTTCTATTATTTGAAGATGTGGGGCTAGTGCGACCAGTAGATTATGAGAGGAATAGGTGATGTCCTTGGCCAGGGGCCGTACCCACCATCATAGGGTGACCGGAAGGAGCAGGACAGCTTCCAGCCAGTGAGACTGAGAGGGTTTTGAGACGAGTAGAGAGAAATTTTACCTCACTCACTCACACAGTCCCCATGGTAGAGATTGAGGATCTAACACCATCTATGCAGCCTCACATAGTGGGGGTTCCACAGACATGGGTTCGGATTTTTCGGCGTTTGGAAAATGTCATTGATTATTACAACAGGGCCCACAGGCCCCATCCTTAGTTAGGCTGGAATTTTCATTTGTCGAGGGCACTACTTATATATGTTTTGAGGGTATAAGCCCCATGACTCATTACTGGTTGTAATTTTGAGGTTCTTGCGCCCACCTATGTACTCTGATGATTTTGATATTATATATGGATTTTTATGTCTTTTTATGTCTTATGGATTATATTCGCCTTTAAAAATGTATTTACATGTGCATGTGTATGTCTTTCTTATATGTGTGCGAGATGCCAATCTAATATTTGATTAGATAGAGTATATGTGACTTGATTTAATCTCCTAGGAGCATGAAAATATGTAATATAATCAGAGCTTCATTCTAAGAGACGTACCCTAAGGAATCGTCGGTGTAAAGTGGGATCATGAACATGATAGACTCTATTTAATTGAGACACAACTAGCTGAGCATCTAAATAGACCCGAAGGTGAGAGATACCAAATGACTAAGTGTCATGAAGCAACTCAATAACTGCGCTATATTCGACGATATTGTTTGTGGTGTAAAAATCACCCAAGCTGTGGAGGCAAGCCTCCGAGTGTGCCGACTAGCGCCATCTGTGTACCTAACAAACACCTCGGATTCACTTGATATCTACCACAATGAAAAAATATAACATCAAAAATGACACGTCCATAAAACCAAAAGAAACCAGAAAGTAATAGTACAAAGACTATACATATGTTACAAAAAGTTGCCCAAGGTGACCTACCTATGAGTAATACTTCTTGAGGTAGAGCCCATTTCTAGGATCCGCCAAATCATTTCCCTCAAAGTCTACCATATGATAAGCACCCATTTTAAGAACCTCTTTTATGATGATAGGTCTGAACCACATGGGTTTGAATTTGCCTGCCCCCAGGGAGCCCTATAACTTGGTCATAGAGCAGGACAAGGTCGCCTTCAGAGAAAATATGATGATGAATAGACCGATCATACTGACACTTGAATTTATGTTTGTGAGCCTCATTGGCCAAGGTTGTATCACAACGTTTCTCATTGAGCTGCTCAAGGTATAATAACCACTCTTCAAGTGGAGAAGTGTATGGAAGTAACTGTACTACCAACTATAGGGATGGGATATGACATTCTATAGGCAAGACTGCTTCCATATCGTAATCGAGTTGAAAAGGTGAGAAACCGATTGTAGTCTTAATAGAATTTCGGTAAGCCCATAATGTTGAGTATAACATCAAATGCCAATTTGACTTGGCCGAATTGATCGTTCATTGTAGGATGGTCTTAAGAGATTTATTTATAGCTTCCACCTGACCATTCACTTGGGGGTAGTAGGGTGACGAATGTTCTTACCACAACCCAAGCCTTGATGTTAATTCGATCATCATTTGGTTCTGAAAGTGACTTCCATGGTTAGTGGAAATCTCTCTTGGGACACCAAACCTTGCAATTATCTGGTTGAACAAAAAGAGAGTTGCAGTCTCTCCATCATCTTTAAATGTTGGCATAGATTTGACCCACGTCATGAAGTAGTCATGGCTACAATGATATAATGGTTCCCACTTGCCGAAGAAGGGTTGCATGTAGTGCAATAAATCCCCCACTTGGTGAAGGGACCAACTGTGATGACAGGAAACATGGGAGTGAGATGTGCCCTCATCTTCCGAGAGAAGATCTGACATGGGTGGCACTTCTTGATTGATTCGATACAATATTTGATTAACATTGGCCAGAAGTAACTAGCTCATAAAATATTTTGGTTTGTTTCCAACCTAGACAAATGACCACCACATGCTCCAGTATGGAAGTCGTTAAGCACGATAACTACTTCTTCACGAGTGAGACATCGACGAAGGATGCAATCTACACCTCAGCAATACAAAGTTTCATCGAGTATGAGATAGTTCTTATCCTGATCGTGTATACGGTGATGCTCATCATGAGAAGCAGAGGAGGGGCACTTCAAAGTCTAGATATAGACAAGTATATCTCCATACCAGGGATCCAGAGATGCAATAAAAAACATGTCTCCTCTAATAGGTGACTCTTCGAGCATAACCTCACTGGATTCAACCAGAAGTTTCGAGATGAGTTCCGCAAAGACCGATGACATTTTGGATTTAGCCGAAACAAAATCTAAGTCAAATTCTTGGAGGAAAACTATCCATATACTGATATTCTCACCAATGACGCGTTGTGTTAATACGTATTGAAGTGTATTCATAACGGCAATGACGATGGTCTTACGAAACAAAATATAATGATGGAAATGTTGAACAGTATGAACAGCTTCCAACACCAGTTTTTCAATATGGGAATAATTGAGTTCTGGTCTAACCAAGCCTTGGCTCAGGTAATAAATCACATATTCTAAGAGGAAGTCATCCTCCTGAACTAAGACCATACCGATAGTCGACTCTGTTGTAGACAAGTACAATAAGAAATCTTTGTTATAATTAGGTGGTCGAAGCAGAGGGGCAGTCATGAGGGCATGTTTCAATGTGTTGAACAAGTGTTGAGTGGCTTTGTCCGAATGAAAAGGGAAGTCTTTCTTTAGAAAATGCATAAATCCCTTTGTGATTTCGGCATAGTTGGCTTTGAAACACCTCAAAAAGTTCGCTTTTCCCTGTAAAATTTGAAGCTAAAGGATTGTACATGGGGGAGGCAACTAAAGTATTGCCTCCACCTTGAGAAGATTGACCATGATCCCTGTTGTTGAGACTATGAAATCAAGAATCCATCCTGACATTATGCAAAAGCTGCATTTGTTTGGATTCAAGCAAATTCAGAAGTAGCGACATCGCTCAAAGATAAGTCAGAGGTGTGTGGGATTATCCATTCTCTTGCGAGATTGTGATGCTAAATCATCTAAATAGGCTTCGACTATATTCTTGAGATCATGGAAAGAAAAAGACATGGTCCGTTGGAAGGTAGCTCCAGTATTTTTGAGACCAAAAGTCATCTTACGATAGGAAAATGTACCTAATGGACAGATGAATCTTGTTTTGTGCTGGTATTCATGTTTGATTTGTATCTGATTATATCCCAAAAAACCATCCATGAAAGAAAAATCCTCACAACTGACGCATTCATCAACTATCTGGTCAATGAATGGTGTGGGAAAATTATCTTTTGGACAAGCTTTGTTCAAATCATGAAAATCTGTACATACATGAATTGTGCCATGTTTCTTGTTGACTGACACAGGATTTGACACCCATTGGGTCAAATGGACATGATAGATAAAACCTACTTTGAGTAGTTTGTCTACTTCAACCTTAATAGTTGTTGCTTTCTTGGGATTAACTGGATGAAGCTTCTACTGAACTGGTTTGGCATCAGGATAAGTTGTGTTTTCATGTTCGACTATTTTTGGATCAATGCCTAGCATTTCCTCGTAAGACCAGGAAAAAACATCACAAAATTATTTAAATAAGTCTGTGTATATTTGACTCTCTTCGGGGGAACAATCAGCTCCAACAAAAACATTCTCTATGATGCCAGGGGTTCTAGATATATTAATCGGTATAGTTTCAGTGATATTTTCCAAATTACCCTCGGCGTAAACCTCATGCATAGCCAAGGGATTGATAGGACAAGACCTATCTCCATTCATAGTCAAGGTGAATTCCCCTTCTTCTTTTCTTCTTAACTCTGGGAGGAAGTATGATTTGTGATGGAGATCATCCCAGGGTTTGTTCGGACTACTCATTGCTTCAATGATTGCTTCGTCTGAGGGAAAGACTAAGTCTAACGAATCGATATCAACGAGGGAACCTTGACCCGAAATAATCTCTGGAATCGGATCTAACTCCTGTGCAGGAGTTGGATCAGTTTCAGTTGAAGCTTGTTGGACTAAAGAGTATACTTCTTCTATGATGGAAAAGGGCATGGACATACCATGGTGTCTTGTCCCTTCCATCGTGGCTGATGGGGAAGGAAGAATCCATGGATCATTGAAGTAAGTCATGCGAAACGACGAAACTTGGAAAATCTCAACCTTATGGTGGTCTGATATGAACTTGATATCTCCTTGAGGAGGCGGGTAATTAAAAGTACCCATCAAAGGTGGGCACAAACCAACCCCTATGTTGGCAATGCCCAGTTGAGGATTATCAATCATCCAAACCGTGGATGCCCCCCATGAAGGATCAGGTCAGGAGAAAAACAATTGGTCAATGGTCATGATATGGCCCTCATGTGGAAACAATAAGACCCAGAAAAATGTAGCGACCATGACCTTCATGGCATAGGTCCAACTCCTACCTAACAAGAGATTGTAGTCGAGGGATGCGTCGACTACTTCTACCCTGATGCACCTAGTCTTCCCTCCTAACTGCACAGGGAAAGAGGGGATGATGCCATGTGGTCGGAACGAATGACCATTGAAATTAGTAAGAAGATTAGGTAACGGAGAAAAAATGGGATGGCCAATGGCCTTCCAACACGCCAATGACATGATGCATGTCGAGGTGCCCTCATCAACCACTGTGCAGAAAATGTTCAGAGTAAAATTTGTCATGGGGTAAGACACTACTATCTGAAATGGTATGTGGTAAGGGAGAAGAGGTTTTAAGTTGGTTGTATCTAGCATGATTGTACTCATATTACAAGTCTCGACAGATCATAAAGAGGCTAACAAATCTTTCCTTTGGGAAGGGAAGCTTTGGAGGACCTCCAAAGTGGACATTACACAAGGGGTTTGAGACACATCCTCCACCACATAATAGTTTTGGGTGGCCCTTGCATTTGGGATGTGAGAAGATTTCTTGAAAGAACCTTTTGGGATGCGTTTCAATGTTTATCCCAAGGTATTCTCGATCTGGAGAGGAAGAGATGGGATTTCATCTTCTTTACCTTTCTGAGAGGTGCTTGGATTACTGTAGTCATGTTCCCTAGTCGATATAAAAGAATCACCCTTCATCAAATACACATTTGCGAATGTACGATTGTTCAAAGATGGAGAGGGTCCTTGACTGCCCCCTTCCATGCTTGTAGAGGCTTGGGTTAGGTTTTGCCCATGTTGAAATGGATTCATTAACACAGTAGGCTACTACTGTGACACAAATATTTGGGCCTCTGGAAGTCGAGGGCACTGGTGGGTCGGGTGGTCTTCCCCGCATAGGTTACACAGATACTTCACCTTTCGTTTATCAATGTTTCCCCCGCAAACATTATTAGTGGGTTTCTTATCCCCCTTACCCTTCTTACATTATTTTTTCTTCCCATCATGTTATTGAGTGGCCTTCGGATTTGTCGATTGCACACTGTGTACATCTAACGTTTGGGTAGGAGGAGCAGCTGAAATAGTAGTTTGGCTAGCCATTGTTTGTTGTATAGACAATTGTTGCAATTCTTTTGTCAGTTGTTCAGCGAGATTTGTTTGTGCTGAACCTACAATACCATAGGCATGTGGTCCAGCTCTCTGTCTAGTTTTATCAAGTATGGATCGTGGTGCATCCAATAAAATATCATATAGTAAACCAGACTAAGAATAAATTAGCTCAAGCTGTTGAGCTCTCATGATGGCATATTCTTCGGAAAACACTCCCGACGTTGCAACGTCTTTGGATAGCTATGGGACCAAAGACTTAAGGAACCACTCAAGAATAAATGTTGGTGGGACTAGTACCTTAATCAAACTCTTCTGGCGTCTCCATTCTCAGATGTGATCAAAGATATGGTCTTCTTTTGACTGTTCAAAATTGCCCAACAATTTTGTGGCGACGTCGTATCTCACAGGTAATTGGAAATGGTTTAGGAATTCCATTTCCAATTCGTCGAAGGAATAATATCTCGAGCGGTCGATCTCAATGTACCATTTCGCAACACACCCTATGAGAGTGCTTTGAAACAATCGTAATTGTATGGAGTCATATTTCAATGAATTAGACAAGCACCAAATATGGAAGGTGGTCACATGATCCCCTAGATCTTAATTAGGCTTAGCTTCAAACTTTGGTATGTCCGAAGGCAATTTTGTCGGCATAGGGGGCCAACGTGGATCATGACAGATGGGGCATTCAACAACCTTGTCAAGTCTAGCAAATGTAAGGTTGCCCAGAAAGGTAGTTTTGGTTGTTGATGATGATAAGCATGGAAAAAGGGGCCTGGAGTTTGACTAGCACCAGGTTTTCAGGAAAAGTTGGGTTGCTGGCCGAGGTTCTGGTAAAAACCATGGCCATGACCAGTGTACAGATTTTTCATTTGAGGAGACATCATCAACTGATTCCCAAAATAGGATGTAGGTGGTTGGGCATGCATTACGTTCGGAGGACTTTGGGAAGGGTTGCCCCATGCCGATCCCATGGGCATAGGTACTGCACCTTGCCTGGGGTTCCATTGGTTGCGAAAATAATTTCCCCAGATCGAAATTCCTGGCAGGCATTCGTGACGAGGAAATTGGTCCTTGCCAGGAATTCCAAGGTCATGATGCGGAAGAAGTTGTTGGGTTTCTTCCCTATACAAGAATAGTACCCTACATAGGATTATGTTGACCATAACTGGGGTTACTCCTAGTCAGGAAAGCAACTGATGAGAAAGTGTTGTTGCCAAATGCACCGAAAAAAGAAAATAGTGTTGACCCTGTTCCTTGACTCCCTACTCCAAGTGAACTGTGATGTGTGTTTGGCCTAACGGATTGCTGTTGGGTACCTCCAAGTGAAGGGGATGAAGGAGGTATATGACCTCCCCCTTAAGGGAAAGCATTCAAGGGAGCTGAAGTGCCCCCCATGGGCCCTTGTAGAGGAGCATTGGAGCTCCCTACCTCCATACCTAAAGTCTACAAAGTGGAGTAGGATAGTACATGGCTTGTACCCGAGCTAGGCATCTCATATGAGAATGGAGGGTTTGTCACACTTTGTGTGAAAGGAGCAGTGGTCGCTGCAAAAGATGGGATCAGACCACTATTCGAGGTAGAGGCAATCGAGACCATGGTGGCTCAGACTAACGACGGTGGGTTAGGAGGTGAAACACCCTCTATGGTAACAATCGTAGTGGAAATAGAAGAATTCCCAGAAGAAGTGGCAGCATTTGTTTCCATTGCTACATGTGACATGGTCTGGCGCCCGTAAGGATAAGTCTATATAATGATGGGCATCAAAAGATCAGTGGTTGGATTTTTGGGTGGAGCGATAGCTTCCACTCCAAGGTCTAAAATAGTTGGTTCCTCCTGATGTTGTTTGGGCACAGTTTCTTGTGACCCGGTCGCTTCAAAAGACCCTTGTTGGTCAAGCTTTGTCCTTAGCTGTGGTGGGGGTGGCTCCAATCTAACCGGCGGTAGGCTAAGAAGCCTTCGTGACTGGTGGAGCTTGTGATCCTCCATTGTGTGAGAAGATAAAAGAAACATTAGGTCTTTCTATTTGTTCAAAAACAACATACACTAGAAAAAATACCCTAGAAGATAAAACAAGCAAACAATAAACTAGTTGTAAGAACAGTTACAGCAACCAACACTAGAGCAACTTACCGGTGCAAGTGAAACTAGAACATGGAAGCACCCTTTGGGTATACTCTACAAAGCATGGTCTGATGCTTGTCCTAGGAACTATGGTATACCCCCACAGTCACCTGTGTATGTCTCTAAAAAATATAAGCAATTAGGTTGCCAACGCGGGAACAGTCACTAGGCAGGTACAGTCGACAATCAGGTAGACCACAATGAGAAAGGTATCGATCCTAAAAACTGTCAAGGGTATCAAAATCAAGTGGTCTGAAAGACAACTGAGGACCTCGAATGTATTCGAGACCCACGAAGCTCCATGGAAAATGCAATCGACAGAATCCCAAGACAAGCCCTTTATATGTGTTCTCCATTACGATTGGTCCATCTTTGGAGGGGTTATCTCTGCTACCTTTCTACACGTGAACTCATGTTTAGCCCTTGTGTTAGAGGGGGGTCCCAGATAAATTTCATGATACTGGAATTTTAACACTCCCTAGCAAAGACTCTTGTGTATGTTTTGCAACCTTGAAGAGTTTCCTCTCCAACCTAAATCAAGGCTCTAGCCTAGACTAATTGATGGACCTTACAAACATAAAGTCTAGTTGATTTTAATTAATCATTAATTTTTTATGGGTTGTCATAAGTCAAAGGTTATGAAAGTGAAACTAATGATGTTTTAGAGACAAAATAAAAATAAACGAAAAGATGGAAACAAAATAACTTCTTCTTGACACAAATCTTAATCAACTTTTCACACTAATTTTTGTTTTCAAGATCTTTGAACAACAAACTCAAAATAGGATTTCACTCGACTACAAGCTACTTATTTTCCTAAGTAAACAACCAATAACTTATGAAAGAAAAACTTTTTTTGGTTATTAATGCAAACCAATAACTACTTAACCAAACAAAGAAATAAAAGATTTTTTTATTTATTTGAATGCTCACAAAGCAAAAAGGAAAAATATCAACAAGTAAAGACCAAGAAAACTTTTGGCCTAAGTGCAGATCACAAAGAGTCACTTTAAAAATAACAGACAAGAAGATTAAAATGGACTCTCACACTTGTCTAAAAACCCTATAAAAGGAAAATTTTGAGGAAAATTTTTTAATGAAAAAAAAAGCTATTGTTGTGATCAAACCTAAGCTACTGATTGTTATGACAGAGACCAAAACAACCTAATAGGTATAAACTCTTCACAAAGAAAAGGATGATTGCCTCTCCTTAAACGAAAATTTTTCTCCACAGGCACGTTGATGATAGTTCAACAACCAGTGTGTGCATGTGAGCTGTGTAAAGTCAGGGCATGGGTACATGCATGCAGACCTTATGCAGGTCATGTGTACCTCTGCAAATATTCAAAAAATGAAAATACAGGCAATCAAGCATTGGGAGAGACTATTGGTATTGAGAACCAGAATCTCTTGAAGACTCAAAAACTTACTTTGACAGAAAATGAAAACATTTCAAGGAAAATTTCATAGAACTAAACCAATCTGAGGTGAAACCTAAGCTACAAACTGAAAAAAACAGAGACTAGAATAAGTTCCAGAAAACCCCTGAGAAGGATCACTTCTGACAGGGGAGAGGATGACTGCCTCTCTAATAAAAAAATTATGAATCTAGCCACGTTATTGTTACTTCATCAGCTAGCATGTCCACGCGTGTTGTGTGAATATTGGGAGCATGTACATGCATGTAAGCCTTATACAGGCCATGTGCACCTCTTGTGACTTACCGAAAAGAAAATGTAGCTAAGCTAAAAAAGAAGGGAGTACTGGTATGGAAGACCATAATCCTTGCTAACTCATACTTTTGTAGAAATTCTAAAAACAAGTAATGAAACTAATGGTTTTTTAGAAATACCCAAAAAAGGACTCCCAGAAACCCTAGATATCCCTAGTATGGTCGCCAATTCTATTGTGGGTGCGAATCCCTCCTACGAATTTAGCATTTAAGGGCTCTAATCATGCATGCAGAAAATGACCATTTCAAAGGCCTCTACTCTTTCCTATTCTCCCAACACAAAACCCGACATTCATGCAATACAAAGGTGTAAATGAGATTCTGTTACTCTACCTTAAGTCCTTCATTTTATGTCGATCCCTTTTCTTTCACTCACTCTTTGATTGCAAGCCTCCTCCCAAAGTTGACATGCATTCACACATGAACAAACAAAAAGATGCGAACATGCATTTCATATACTAATTGTTGGGTTAGTTGTGACAATATCATAAGATAAACATTCAACTCGAACACATGATATGGAAAGATGGGAAAAGTATTCCTTTTTGTCTTAATCTTCACAAGAGTAAACTTACAATATGTGGTCAGCACTGCTCTTCGAAACTAGTCCTGGGATCCTCTTCAACTATCCTCCAACTTCTTTGCTCTATACTTATTTTTTCACAAGGATGGCTAAAGGTTGGGACAATGGGAATGCTCAATTGGGTATAGTCTCTTTACTATGATTTTCCTCATTTCAAATGGGACCCTTACCCCTTATTTTATAGGCTAGAAGGAGCTATGTATTTAGTCGAATGATCGGCCATGCATGGCTAAAAGGTTTAGTTAACTTTCCCAAAGCTTTGTGTTTCGTCAATAAATTTCCTTTTTCCATTCTTTTGTAGGTACACACGAGTTGTATTGGGGCATATAGCATGTACATGAGTTCAGTAATGGAGTAGGGCACGTGGGACTTTATAAAGTGGTTTTTTAAGAAGAGTTGTTTAGTAGTGTTTTGGCAAAGAAGGAGTCTGAGAGGGCCTAATTCTAGGTAAGTATGTCTAGTGCAAATTAGGGTTATAACAAACGCTTTCCTCCTTTTGTTATAGTGCCTGCAACTTTTCATGTTCATGCAGACTTGTCCAAATTTGTGCACTTTTCTCATATACCTCTACAATCTCCATAACACTTTGTGACATGTCCTATATGTTCCCTATATCCTCCTTCTCTCTCTATGATATCAACTATGGTGATGTTATTGATTTCAGATGTGCCATCGACTCTGTTATATAACTCTTTTTATATTCCATCGCCTTCACAATCTTCTTAATTTTCTCCTCGATCTCTAAGTGTGTCCCTTATTATGCGTTGTCTATAATTGACTTAAATACTTCTTCAATGAAATCCTCTATATGGCCAATGCACTTCTTTATCTGGTCCTTCTCAACCTTTATTTCCTTGAGAGTTATCTTCAATGTGTCATTTATATCCTCAGCTATTTGTAACTATGTCCTGTCTGCATCTTCTATGGATTGGACTTCTTATATGACACTAACTTGCAATTTGTACAATTCTTTTGTGGGGATATTGGCCAAAGAAAAGTCCAAATGATCAATCTTCTTTATGTGTTTATTCATGGTCTCCTCTTCTAACTATAACATATCCTAAGTGATAGGAAAAATATCACTCCCTGACTCTATGATTTGTTTTGTTTCTTGAGTTGGGACTACCTTTTCCTGAACATTCTGTTGTGGATACACCTTTTCTTTCTGTAGTATTTCACTCAGGTGCAGTTGCACCAACGTTTCCTTCATTTATGATAATCTCTTTATTATTTCCAATCTTTTCTTCTCTACGTCATCCCACAACTCTGTTACGTGGTCTTGGACTTTTTCTTGCACCATCTCTGCATCATCTTCTATTATAGTAAATTATAGGATATCTTTATGCACCTTCATCTTTTTCCTCTATCCTACTTTCTACAACATGGTTCTCTTCTATGGAAGAGTCTCTAATTGCGCTGAAGTTGTAGGTATATCTATTTCTGGGATTTCTCCTCCTCCTTCTTCCTCTTGCACGAGAACCATTGTTTCCTTCCTTGTTATTTCATTAGTTTCATTCTTCGTTTTTTCTCTTGCATAGGTGGCTTTGGAATGTTTTTTTTCTATCTAGGTTTTCTTACTATTGCACCTCCTGCATGCTCTGCAACTTTCCCGGTGTTTGATGTCAGACTGTTGGTTTTTGTGATGTGTCAGCTTCTACTGGTTGTTTTCCTTTATGTCCCTTCTTTGATGTCATTGGTACTTTCCGCTCATCTGGCCAGTCCTTCATGGCCCATTGAACTTCCTCTCTAGTGATGCAGTACCTCATATACAACAAATTCTTCTTTTGATCCCTTTTGGCTTGGATCCATACATTGTGCCTTGAGACCTGAAAATATGTTATGTTCTTGTGTTACTCCAACACTTATGGTGGTATTCTCCATGTATCTGCCACCTTTTCCTATATCTCCTCCAAGTACATAAAAAATATTCTCAAGTTAGTTTTCATTTATTTTTTGGTTGAGGTGTGCCACAATGTTGCATATTGTGCTACACAACAGTTTCCTATCCTTTGACAAAACATGATCAATTTGGGGTGTCTCCATCCTACAAGTGATATGAGTATGATAAACTATAAGTAATGAAACTATGTCCCCAAGTATTGTATGTCTTTGCAGTGATCCATAAATAATTTCACTAGTTATGGACTCCAAGTAGAGTCCCCTTCACGCATTGTGTGACTACTATGCTCACCCTTGCCAGTTCCTCCTCCTTACAACACTTCCTTAGCAATTTACATGCCATAATATTTGTTTCTAGATTTGTCCCAGGTTCATTGATTCTGTTAATCGCAATTCCCCTGGACCCTCTCACTCTGCCATATGTTTTCTTCATTTCCTCTGCCAGGGTCTTCTCCTTAGTTTTATTGTCTAGAAAATGCTCACGTTTCTCACCATTAGTGGGAATACTTGTGATTTGCGTAATCAGGTCTACTTTAATCGATGTGGGCCTATATAACCATAAAATAACTCCACGTACTAATACCCATAATTGTTTGACATAGTTATTCACGTCCATGTCGCATCCAAAATGAGGAATCTCTAGTAAGTTCATTATCCCTATGTTGTATAAACATGTTATCCAGTGCTTTTGTTGAATTATTGGTACTACTTTCGCACTGATCCTGTTTCTTTCCATGTATATTTTCAGAGAAAGTTCCTGAAATTTGTATTTATTTGCTACATCATGGTATGAATACCCTAGTTTTTCTACCCATCTTATCATATTAGGTACAACTGTCACTCCTTCTGGAATGCAAGGTAATGTTATCGTGACTTCTAGTTGTTTGTGTAATGATATCTGGACCAGATGTTTCCCCTTTCCCTTTCTCATCATAGTGGATGGCCTTGCTTCCTGACATGCATCCTCTTTTGACTCTGCATCTAACTCTGGCTCACCCGTAACATATTCTACTTGCACCTATTCCTTTGTTTTTCATGTTGGCTCTGCAACTGGTTCTTGTATTGGTTCGGCTTGTGCCCTAGGCTTGTGAAGCTTTCTTCTTTCTTCATCATCCCCATTTTTCTATTGTGACACTCCCAAACCTAGATTCTTCAGAGTGGGGTTCCACTCTTCCATACTTGAATCCAAATTCATCTCCTCCAACTCATGTTCTTCAATCGATGTTGGGCTAACTAGTTTCAGTTATGGAATTGTGTCCACGTCCATGACTCCTACCTGTACACAACATTTTTCCACTTCTAGTTCTTATGTCTATGGAGATATTGTATTGATGCAGGTCCTCCTTGACATTTTCCCTGGTTATCTAACCTTTGGTGGCACCATACTGTAATTCCATGAATTTGGTGCTCTAAATCGATGTTGAAACCTTCGGGGACAACTGTTCACTCTATGTGGCTTCTCAAATTTTTCCCTTAGCTCTTGTTTTCTCTAATTCACAATGAGGTGTTCGTTGAATTTTTATTTATTTTATAAGGCCCTTCATGAATTCTCTATCGTATTCCACTTTTATGCATCCTACTTTACCACCTTTCTTCTATTTTCGATCATTCTCTGTCTCGACGTCCAATGTTTAGTTTTTTTGTCGTACAATGTCTTGAATTTTGTCCCACCAATTTTTGTCTATTGTGCATTGTCCCACACCCCTATCCCCCCTCTCTCTCTTTGTGTGTGTGTGTGTGTGTCTATATATATATATATATATATATATATTTGTCCCTCACTCTCTCTTTGTCCCTCCTTCCCTCCCTACCTCACTCTCTCTCTCCTTCGATACATAGTGATCTCT
>SNQJ01S0033443.1:3910-21451 GCA_010110895.2 Picea sitchensis | reverse complement strand
TTTTAGGACTTTTGCATTTTCATTTCATTCAGATTCAAAAATTTATAATGAAGATAAAAAATACTATAGTTCTGCCAACTCCCCCTTTTACATTAAAATGATCAAATATATAGAATCCTATTTTCTAAACTAGGATACTAGGAGTTGAGATCCAGCTGACTACAATAGTGGATCTGGTTACGTTGGAGAAGAAAAACTCCAAAACTACTTTACTAAAAATAGTAAGATTGTTTTGACCATATTTAATGGAAAACAAAGCGTATCTTATACAATCAAATATCTAAGAAAAAATTGATTCTAATGTGTGGATGAGTCATCAGGTACATCTGAAGACCCCTTCAAGACAATTGGTGTAATGTTAGGTATCCCTATCACCTTTGTATAGCAGATTCGAGCTAGCGCTATGCAAATGCTACTTACAATGTTTGTGTAGCATGATTGGTTTTCTTGAAACTTGTGCAGATCCAAGTGGCGACTACCGATTTCAAACCTGATTTGACCTCTGGTGTGGTACATCAATCATTTTATCCTTTCCTTTTAAATCATATGTGTCTATAGCATTTTCATAGCGCGGGTTCGCTATGCAAGTGTTTTGTATGCATGTCTATAAGTCAAACTGCATCTAAGTTCAAGAGGTTGCCTCATACCTTCATATTTTTTTGAATCATAGGCACATGGATTTCAAAAAGCATGTTTCTTATAGAAATGTTAAACCTTTCTAATTTTATTTCTCCTTTAATCACCATTTAGATTGCAGATGTAATGGATTTTTTCCCCAAAAATGATAAATTGTGAGTTTCCTCCCTTCATATTTCGGCTACGTCTGCAACTAGCTCTAGTCTTATTCTGGTTTCATCATTCAATAACAAACTTTGTTTAAGATTAATGTTTTCCTTCCTTATTGTTAATATCTTCACTTTCAAATTTCTCACCTGCCTTAACAAGGCTGCATTTCTCTTCAATTTTGACTGGGCATTGGAAAGGGATGCACATGCATTTTGTTTGTCTGGTTTGCATTCTTTAAAATGTTTCATGGCTGTATCATATGATATTCTATTTTCTTCCCTAATCTTGATGATTTGATATTGAGCTTCTCTTAGGTTCTTATTCAACCATCTTATGCATCCTTTTGTCGATGAAGTAGGAGGTCTCTCACTTGTTGCTAGCTTGCCCTATATCTTTGAACTCTTCTTCTAAGTCGAGGACATTTTCATAGGAATTGTAGGCTTCGCCAAAACTTTGGTATTAGGGTTGTCCATGACCTCCTTCACGTTTTAAATTTCTTTCATGGGGTTTGACTTGTTTTGTGGTGTTTATTCCTCATAATCACTCTTAGTTAGCTTCCTCTTCAACTTTGTGCTCTCTTGATAAAACTGAGAGATCACATATTGAGCCTCTCTAAGATATTGTTTCATTCCTCTAAATTTTGATTCTTTCTCTCATGCTTTGGTTTTTCCTTCATCCATCTCTTGAGATGCAACCTCAACATATTATGTTTTTCTTGTGGGTGTAGAAATTATTCTAGTTGTTGACCTTGCGGTTAGCCTTATTGGTGTCTGAGTCTCTTTTGGTTCATTGGTAAACAATCACCTCCCACCCTTTTTTGGAATAGGTTGTCTTGGAGGAGAGACTTCAACTTCCTTTCCTTTTCATTTCTCTGTAGCACTTTCTCCCTTTTGAATTGAGTATATAGGAGACAATGTTTCAGCATAGAATGGGGTATCTCTTTTGGTGTCTCGTGGAATATTGGCTGAGGAAAAGAAAGAATCCCAATCCTTGTTTATCTTTCTAAGTTCCTCAAAAACTAGTAGCTGCACTAAGTAAAAGTGGAACGTTACTCTTAAGTTGGTCAGCACTCGCTTGGACCTTGTCTTCCATCTTTCCTAAGCTTCTATACAGGTAAAAAGGTAAGTTGAGAGGGATTTTTCTTATGAAGTGCATGAGGAGTCTCACATGGTACTGGCATACCCTATCAAACCTACCCTCACAAGTAAAATATCTTTGTATGACCCTAAGCAACTTCTCATAGGGATATATCACATACTCTCTAGGAATGGTGGCTCCTATCTTCTGATTTCTATATTTAGTCTTACGGAAACCAATGTAAAACATGACATCCAAAGGAATACCTTTAAACCATATTTCCCCTAGGATTTGGACATCTGTAGTGACAACTATTGTCCCTTCTGACACTAGGAAGATGACCCGAACAACTATTTTATTGACACCATTGTAGTTGAGGGAAGACTTATTTGTCAATTATTGTTTATATTCTTTAATTTTCTCACAAAATTGAATGCACCCAACCTACTCAAAAGAAACTATGAACGCAGGATCTGAGTTCGCCATACTAAGGCTTTGTGGCCCATAACTTAACACATTCCATTCTCTATGCTTCTTCTTCTCACGTGTTTTCATATTTGAATGAATATCTCTGCAAGATGGATGTGAATTTTTGGCAGGTGGAGAAGTGCTCAAAACCTAGCAAGTAAGTTTTCACAACAATTCTAATGAAGCTAGGGTTTGTTTCAAAACAATATGAAAACCCTTTATGTGTCAGAGGCATGTTACTTAGCCATGTATAATTGAATGGGTAATCATGTTTTAAAAGTGTTTATCACAATTGGTTATTGGATATGAGATTAGGAGCAAGAAAATTAGCACTAGGATTTGTGTAGAAAGAAGCACAACACACCAGTTGTGTAGCGCGAGAGTCTGCACAACATTTTCATAGCGTGAAACAAGGTTTTTGTAGTAGGGGATTTGGAGATTGCTCGAGAGGGAAGAAACCAGTTTCCAGGTCTAGAATGTGTGTAGAGGGATGAAATATGATGGAGAAGGATGTAGGATTTGATGTGGAGAGGTTTTGAGAGGGAATAATACTCGTTTGAAGTGAAAATACCCTTTATATCATTTAAGTGAATTGCGCATGATGCCCAAATTTTGATCCTTTCAAAGTACAGATGACATAAAGAACCATCAATAACTTTCACTAAATTCATTACATGTCATCATGCTCATTAACATGCTTTCACAAGACCTCCCTCCTAAACTTATGACTTCAAATATGACATATCTTTTCCCTTATATGAAGTCATTTTGGACTTCAAAACAGGGATCCTTACAAAATATTTCATGATGAAAAACAACCCATGGACCTTCTAATTACTTATTCACCTTCATAATATGCGATGATATACACAAACCATTGACTCATAATTGTGATTTAACTCTTATTTTATATGCAACTTACCTTATATTTTAACAATGACCTAAGGCTTCTTGACCCATCCCATGAATCCATTTATACACAAACTGTGACTCAATTTAGGAATGCATTGGTATTAGTAATACTATGGCATGATGATGCAGGAGCATCGTAAGTGAGCCAACAAAGCAAACATGAATGTGAAGGACAACTAGAAATGCACCAGTGCACATTTTGAGAACATTTTGAATCTCAAAAGATAAAGAATTAATGAAATATCTAGGAGGATGTATTTTCATTTATGTTTTGGAGATTGTAAACAGATCTTGAGAATTTATCTCATTTATTTGATATGGAGGAATTTAATTATAATGAATGTATAGTAGATATCTTTTAATTCCAATTAGATAGCTAGAGTTGTAGGAGGGAAAACTCTAGAAAGCTCCCTCGTGGCCATTGTATTGTAATCAATTATTCTCAATTGTAAGTTGTAGAGCGTAGTGTAGAAGAACAAATATTGTAGAGTTAGTATGAAAAGATATATTTTTATACTAAACCCATGTACAGAGGCACTTAGATTAATATAAAGAAGCTTTGATCCAATTTCATGTTGTTTTTATGAATTATGTTACGTCTTTTGAATGGTATGTTACAGTTGATTTCAGTCTTTGTTATGTATTTTATCTCAATGTTGTGTATGCTCTTTATTTCATGTTGAATGTATGAAGTCTGTGAGAGGAGAAGTATAAGTTTCAATTCTTTATCTTCCTGAGAAATCATGCAAGGAGTGCAGTGAGAGTCCGAAAAGAGTGCATTGATGAGTTTTGAGTTTATCTCATAAAATCTCAGGAGGGTTACCTTTGTTCTTATACCAGTAGAAGTGCAGGTATAGCACCAAGTCATGCAAGGTTTGCACAGGCTAGAAAAATTCTTAGAATTTAACAACCAAGGAGGAAGGTCAAAGAACTTCTATTGCAGGGAAGTGCACAGAGTTGGAGGTGGTGAATAACCAAAGGTTATTGTGAATGTCACAAGGAGTGCGCACAAGACTCCTTTTGAAGATTTGAATTCGTAGAAAAGGTCAAGCTCAAGAAGGATAGGGGATTGAGAAAATTCAAAGGAAGGACAAGGTCTGAAATTTCCTCACAGAAGTTAAGTCAGAAGAATAAGACGCCAAGGTAATTGGGCAGAAGTCTTTGAGAAGTCTGAACGAATGGTCAAAATTCTTACAGGGAGAATCGCCGAAGTTTCATGGGCCGTTAGATATTGCAAACCAATGGGAAGATTAAGTCTGAGTGTCTTTCAGCACTCGTAATATCAGGAGGAGTAGTGGTCGTTGGATCATATCAACAAGAATCATTGATCTCGTGATTGAATTTCATCATTTCGGATTTTGGGGCATGGAAGGAGTTGTGACTTGGAGTCGAGAGTTGTGAACTCTTGAATCATGAAGTCCTAATAGAATCAAGGCCGTCAGATCACATGGGGGTCCAAAACCATTGATTCGTTGCGAGGTTTTATCATGATTTTGAGCTGTCGACGAAAGGATTTACTGCACTTTAATTCTCCGATACACAAAATTATGAGGTGTTGAAACATTAGGCCCCAGGTCACAGTTGAAGGTCACATCATTTCAAGTCAAGGGATTAGTCAAAGGATCCATTATCCTTTTGGGGTTTTGGGGATTGAAGGAGTCATAAGGACTCATACTAGGGATCGTGAAGTCATGAAACCCGATATACCTTTTCGGGTTAAGTGTGTGGTCACATAAGTTGGTCACATGGATGAGAGTTGATGCTTAGTGCTTATTCTCATAGGCATACCTCCTAAGAAGGACCTTTCTATAAACACTTGTGTGTTGAATATTCTTGTGGGGAATCAAAGAGTCAATCATACTCAAAGGGGAGATTAAGAGTGATCCTTAGACTGGGAGGTCATGCAGAACCTACTGAGGTAGGGGTGTTGCATCGGGTGGTATCAGAGCCTACTATCTTTGTTTTCTATAAGAAAGGGAGACAACAAGCAAGTTGTGATTTAAATTCTGTGTGGAACAGATTGAAACAATGTTGCCCAGAAGACCTCAAGATAGACCAATACCTGATCCAGCTGTGGAAAGGGAAATGAAAGAACTCTGTGCTCGATTAGATGCTATGGAGACAACACAGAGATAGATAGTTGATGTTGGAGATTTCAGTGAGGCCGAAATTGAAAATGAGGCCAGAGTTGAAGAAGAAGTTGCAGTCGAAGATGTTGCATAAGAACGTCTATTCAGAGTTGTTGTAAGAATAGGTGTCAGGGAAAAGATGGAAATTTCGATGTATGGAGGAAACTTAGACATTGAGGATTTGCTATATTGGCTTAGAGATCTGGACAAATGCTTCGACTATGAGGATGTCAAGGAATATAAGAAAGTCAAACATGCCATCACTACACTTAAAGGGCATGCAACAATGTGGTGGGACGAGCTACAAGATGATAGGTGTTGCAAAGGAAATCAAAGAATTAAAAGCTAGGATATAATGGTTGCAAAGATGAAAGCCATGTTTATACCCAGAGACTACCATATTAATATGTTTCAAAGAATGCATAATTTTAGACAGAAGGGGATGACAGTGAAAGAATACACCGAAGAATTTTATCGACTTGACATCAGAGCTGGTCATCGTGAGAGTGATGATGAAAAGGTCGCCAAATATATGAATGGTCTTCGATATGACATTCAAGATGAAATAAGCATGGTAACAATAAAGAATGTGGAAGATTCTTATCAGATTGCTCTGAAGGTTGAAGAGAAATTGGCCCGAAAGAAAAGTCAAAGAGGCAGAGGCATAAGTTAGAGCAGAGGAAAAGAAATTTCCCAAGATAGAGTGTAGAAGCCCAAGAATGAGGAGAAGAAACCTCATACTCACCCTAAGAGAGGAGGAAGTTCACAGGGAAGACAATATGTCGATGGAAACACTTTTCCTCAAACTAGAGGAACAAGAAGAGGTAGAGGTGGTGACATAAAGTGTTTTGTCTATGGAAATATCATACATAAGTCTTATGAATGTCTTGACATAAAAAGAGATGGAGGAGGTGAAGCTCACATTTCATAAGTGGAAAGGCTAAATGTTGAGGCAGAAGATGCATAAGGCGGAAGATCCTTAATAATGAGGAAGATTCTCTTGAAGCCAGAGAAGGAGATAGAGAATCCAGTCAAAAGAAATAGTTTGTTTATAACTTCTTGCAAGACCAAGGACATGGTATGAAAGGTACTAGTGGACAGTGGAAGTAAAAACAATCTAGTATCCACAAGAATGGTGGAGAAGCTAGAATTAGAGACAGTTGCACATCTAATCCCATACAAGGTTTCGTGGTTGCAAAAGGAACATCAAGTAATAGTCACTAAACAATGTTTAGTTGAATTAAGATAAGGGGTTACAAAGATGAAATTTATGTGATGTTATTCCCAAGGAATTCTGTCATATTTTGTTGGGTAGACCATGGAAATATGACATAAATGTTGTTCATGATGGGAGAAGGAACACATACACCTTAGAGAAGAATGGTAGGACGCATATGTTGTTGCCAATTGAATACAAGAAGGTGAAAGAAGAAATGAGAAATAATATACTTCTCATGAGTGGGAAGGAGCTTCTTGATGAAGTTAAGAAAGAAGAAGGCATGCAGTTTTCTCTATTGAGAAAACCCAGAAACATTTTGAAAAGTGCATCGATAAACGATCTACCGAAGGAAATCTAGGAACTATTGGAGAATTTTGATGATACCGTGGTGAACAATTTACCTTGTTTGTTGCCTCCCATCAGGATTATAAGCCATCACATTGAACTTATACTAGGAGAAAATTTACCAAACAAAGGAGCGTATAGATTGACATCGCAAGAGAATGAAGAGGTTAAGAAGTAAGTCCAGGATTTGATGGACAAGGGATTGGTTAGAGAAAGCTTGAGTCCATGCGATGTACCAACAATGTTAAGTCCTAAAAAGGATCATGGATGGAGAATATGTACCGACTCAAGGGATATAAACAAAATCACCATCAGGTATAGATTTACTTTACCCAAGATGGATGACTTGATGGATTTCCTGTGTGGAGAAAAGTTTTTTTCAAAAATTGATTTGAAAAGAGGATATCATCATATTTGAATGAGAGAAGGTGATGAATGGAAGGCAACATTCAAAACAACTGAAGGGTTGTATGAATGGCTTGTCATGTCATTTGGTTTGATGAATTCACCAAGTACTTTCATGAGGTTGATGAATGAAGTCTTGAAAGGTTTCATTGGAAATTTTGTGATTGTGTATCTTAATGATATACCGATCTTCAGTAAAATTGAGGAAGAATATTTGAGACAACTAACTCTATTGATGAGGAGGTTGCAGCAAGAAAAATTTCTAATAAATTTGAAGAAGTCATATTTCATGAGGAAATAACTCATTTATTTGGGGTTTGTGATCTCTTCGAACGAGTTGAAGATGGATCCTGAGAAGGTAAAAACAATCAGGGATTGGTCGTCGCCAAAGAACATCTTTGAATTCAGAAGCTTCCATGGATTGGCTAGTTTTTATAGGAAATTCATCAAAAAGTTTAGTGGAATTTCTACACCAATGATGGACACAGTCAAGAAAAGACATAAATAGTTTCATTGGACAGAGGAAGCAGAGAGAATTTTTAATTCGTTGAAGGAGAAAATAACTGGAAAACCAGTTTTTGTTCTACCAGATTTCAGTAAGACATTCCAAGTCAGATGTGATGCAAGTGGATTCGTGGTTGGAGCAGTCTTGATTCAAGACAATAGAACGATTGCATACTTCAATGAGAAGTTGAACAATGCAAGGAAGAAGTTGAACATGCGTTGAAGAAATGGAGGCATTACTTGGTTCTGAAAGAGTTTGTCTTGTATAGAGACAACCATGCTTTACAATTCATAACTCAATAGGAGAAACTGATCCAGAAACATGCAAAATGGGTTGAATTTATGAAGAATTTTTTTTTTTTTATAAAGCACATTTCTCGAACTGCTAACAAGGTTGTTGATGCATTGAGCAGGAAATGTTTGATTCTACAGGAATTTCGTATGAAGACCTTATGTTTTGATAGCCTTAAGGATATGTATAGAGATGATTTGGATTTCAAAGATGCTTATGAAGCATGAGAGAATCAAGTTCTCAGAGATAGAAGCCAATGGATCAAGTATTTGATTCAGGATGGACTTTTATTCAGAAGAAATCAAATGTGCATTCCGAAGAGTTATATGAGAGAGAATATTTTGAAGGAAAAACATAGTGGGGGATTGGCTGGACATTTCGGCCATGAAAAAATGTTTGCGCAGTTGAACAATTTATACTATTGGCTAGGGATGAGGACATATGTCAAGAAATTTGTCAACAAATGTAGAATTTGTCAGGACATAAAGGGGAGAAGAAAAAATACAAGATTGTATCAACCATTGCTAGTACCAGAGAGGTCGTGGGATGTGATAAGCATGGATTTTGTGTTAGGACTGCCAAGGAAAAAGAGGATTTGTGATTCCATATTCATGATAGTCATCAGGTTCTCTAAAATAGCACATTTTATTCCATGTCAGAAAACCAGTGATGCAACTCACATTGCAAACCTGTTTTTCAAAGAAGTTGATAGCATTCACGGCTTACCCAGGAGTATTGTTTCAGATAGGGACACCAAATTTGTTGGTCATTTCTGGAGGACACTATCGAAGAATCTGAGGGTAGATTTATCTTTTAGCTCATCATATCACCCTCAGACGAATGGAAAAACTGAGGTAGTAAATCAAATTTTAGGATATTTATTGAGGAGTTTGGTCATTGAACATCACATTCAGTGGGATTAGATTCTTCCATAAGTGGAATTTTCATATAACGATTCACCTAACAGGAGCATGGGATAGATCCCATTCCAGATAATGTATGGAATGCAACTGAGAGGAGTATCTGAGTTGAGGGACTTAGAACAAAGTGAATTCAGAAGTGTTGGAGCAAAATACTTTGCAGCAGAGATGCAAGAGATCCACAACAAAATCAGAGAGAGGTTAAAGAATTCCAACCAGGAATACAAGGATAGGGCAGATCATCATAGAAGATAACTTCAGTTCGAAGTGGGATATTTAGTTCTAGTGCATCTGAGAAAAGAGAGGTTCCCAAGGGGAACGTATAATAAGCTAAAGATGAAGAAGATAGGACCGTGTAATATTTTGGGGAAATTTGAGGCCAATGCTTATGAAATAGAATTACCATATGGGGTAGGAATATCACCCATATTCAACATAGAATATTTGTATCCTTACAAACCAAATGAAGTGGGAGAAGAGAGTTAGAAATAAATTCAATGGGTTAAACAACTACCTGTAGCTGAAAAGCCGAAGATGGAAAAGACAATTAACCAGAGAGTTGGGAAGAAGACCCAGAGAAAGACATATCTTGAGTATCTGATTAAGTGGAAAGGATACTGGATTGAGTATGCCAGTTGGGAATGTGAAGCAGAGATCCAAAAACATTGACAGACGGTGAAAGAGCTCATGAACAGGAGTCCATAAATTTTTTAGCCAAGGGAGTATGATGCAGGATCATCGTAAGAGATCCAACAAAGAAAACACAAATGCGAAGGACAACTAGAAATGCATCAATGCACATTTTGAGAACATTTTGAATTTCAAAAGATAAAGCATTAATGAAATATCTAGGAGGATGTATTTGCATTTATGTGTTGGATATTGTAAGGAGATATTGAGCGTTTATCTCATCTATTTGATATGGAGGAATTTAATTATAATTAATTTATAGTAGATATCTTTTAATTCCGATTAGATAGCTAGATTTTTAGGAGGGAAAACTCTAGAAATCTCCCTCATGCGAATTGTATTGCAATCAATTATTCTCAATCGTAAGTTGCAAAGCATAGAGTAGAAAAACATAGATTGTAGAGTTAGTATGAACAGATATATTTTTATACTGAACCCATGTACAGATGCACTTGGATTAATATAAAGAATATTTGATCCCATTTCATGGTGTTTTTATGAATTTTGTTACAACTTTTGAATGGTATGTTACAATTGATTTCAGTCTTTGTTATGTATTTTATTTCAATGTTGTGTATTCTCTTGATTTCATGTTGAATGTATTAAGTTTGTGAGAGGAGAAGTATAAGTTTCAATTGTTTCTCTTCCTGCAAGGAGTGCAGTGAGAGTCTGCAAAGAGTGCCTTGACGAGGTTTGAGTTTATCTCAGAAAAGCTCAGGAGGGTTACCTTTGTTCTTATAGTAGCAAAAGTGCAGGTATAGAACCAAGCCATGCAAGGTGTGCACAAGTTGGTGAAATTCTTAGACTTTACCAAACAAGGAGGAAGGTAGAAGAACTTCTATTGCAGGGAAGTGCACAGAGTTGGATGTGGTGAATAACCAAGGTTTATTACGAATGCCGCAAGGAGTGCGCGGAAGAATCCTTTTGAAGATTTGAATCCATAGGAAGGGTCAAGCTCAGGAAGGATAGGGGATTGAGAAAAATCAAAGGAAGGATGAGGTTTGAAATTCCCTCTCAGAAGTTAAATCAGAAGAAGAAGACACTAAGGTAACTCGGAAGAAGTCTTTGAGAAGTCTGAATGAACGGTCAAAATTCTCAGAGGGAGAATCACTGAAGTTCTCTGGGTCATTTCATCTTCCAGACTAGCTGGAAGATTAAGGATGAGTGTCTTTCAACACTCATAATATCAAGAGGAGTAGTGGCCATTGGATCGGATCAACAAGAAACATTGATCGCGTGCTTGAATTTTGTCATTTCGGAGTTCAGGGCATGGAAGGAGTTGTGACTTGGAGTCGAGAGTTGTGAACTTCCGATTTGCAAACTCCTAATAGAATCAAGGTTGTCAGATGATGTGGGGGGTGGGCTCTAGAACCATTGATTCATGGTGAGGAGTTATCATGATTTTCAACCACCGATGAAAGGAGTTACTTCACTTTAATTGTCAATACATGAAATTTTTAGGTGCCGAAACATTAGGCCCCAGGTTTCATTTGAAGTTCATGTCAAGTAAATTCAAGGGAGGATTCAAAGGACCCATTAGCCTTTCATAGTTTCATGGATTGAAGGATTTAGAGGGACTCATACTAGGGATCGCGAATTTGCAAAACCCAATATACCTTTTTCGGTGAAGAGTGTGGTCACGTAAGATGGTCACATGGATGAGAGTTGGCACTTGGTTCTTATTCACACAGGCGTAGCTCCTAATAAGGACCTGTGGATAAACACTTGTGTGTTAAATATTCCTGTGGGGAATCAAAGAGTCAATCAGACTCAAAGGGGAGATTAAGAATGATCCTTAGACTAGGAGGTCTTGCAAAACCTGCTGAGGTAGGTGTGTTGCATCACATGACATTGCAAAATTTAGAAAAAATCTAATTATTATCCTAAAAATATTGATTCTACGCTCTCCCTCCCCTCTCTTTCATTTCTCATGCCTCTCTCTCTCTCTTTTTCTCTCTCTCTCCTCCCTCCTCTCTCTAGCTCTCTCCCTATCCTCTCTCCCTCTCCCCCCTCTCTCTCTCTTTCTCTCTCTCTCTTTCTCTCCTCTCTCTCAAAGTCTCACTATTTCACTCTCCCTCTCCCTCTCTCCCTCTCTCTGTCCCCTCTCTCCCCCTCCCACTTATCCTTCTCCCACTATTTTGTGGACCAACCTCCCTCCTCTCTCTCTCTCTCTTTCTATATATATATATATATATATATATATATATCCCTCCTTCCTTCCTTCCAATCCTACCACCTATGTCCCTCTCTCTCTTTTGTATCTCCCTTTCTCTCTCTCTTTGTCTCCCCCTCTCCATCTCTCTCTCTTTCACTCTATGATATTTCTCTCTCTCTCTCCCCTCTCTGTATATACCTCCTCTCTCTATCCCCATCCTCTCCTCCTCCCCCTCTCTCTCTAGCCTCCTCTTTCCTCTCTTCCTCTCTCCCTCTCCCCCACCTCTCCCTCTTTTATCTCTCCCTAGCTCCTCTCTCCCTCCTCCTCCCTCCTCTCTCTCCCTCCCTCCTTCCCTCCTCTCTCTGATCTCTCCCCCTCTCCCCCATCTTATCTCCCTTCCCACCCCTCCCTCTCTCTCTCTCTCTCTTGTCTCCCCTTCCATCCTCCTTCTCCTGTCCTCTACCCACCTCTCCTCACCTCCTCCCTCCTCTAGCTCCTCCTCCGTCTCTCTCTCTCCTCCTCCAATCCCTCTCTCTATAAAATGTGTCTCTATCTCTCTCCTAGGCCCCATGGTGTCTCTGTCATCACTCCTTTCCTCTCTCTCACTCTCTTTGTCTCTCTTGTTCTCTCACTCCTCCATTGTTCTTTTCCTGTATCTCTCCTCTTCCCCAAAGACTCTCCTCTCTCTCCTCTACACCTGCATCTCTCTCGTTTCTCCTCTCTCCTCCTCTCAAACTGGCTGTGGTCTTCTCATCTTCCATCTCTCCCCTCCTCTTCCACTCTTATTGCCTCCTCCACCTCTCTCTCTCCCTTCCCCCTCCTATCCCTCTCCTAGCTTCCCCCCCTCTAAATCTCTCTCTCCCTCTCTCTGTGCCCTTCCCTCTCCCTCTCCTCTCTCTCTCTCTCGCTCTCTCTCCTCTCCCTCCCCTTTGTTGCCTCCTCTGGAGTTCTCTCTCTCTCTTCCCCCTCAGATCTCTCACTCTCTGGATCTCTCTCTCTCTCTCTCTCTCTCTCTCTCTCGCTCTCTCTCTCCTTCCTCTCTCTCTCCCCTGCCCACCCTCAATCTCTCTCTCTCTCTCTCTCTCTCTCTCTCTCTCTCTCATCTCTCTCTCTCTGGCTCTCTCATCTCTCTCCCGAAACTCTCTCTCTCTCTCAAGTGCTCCTTTCTCTCTCTCTCTCTCTCTCCCCATGTCCTCTCTCCTCCCCTTATCCCCCTACCCATTTTGTGTCCCTCTATCTCTCCCAATTTCCCTCTCCCTCTGCATAGCTGCCTCCATCCTCTCTGCCCCTTCCCTCTCTCTCTCTCCCTCCTCTCCCCCCTCTCTCTCTCTTCCCCCACTCTCCTAATCCCTCACCTCTCCTTTATCCTTCTCCCCCATCCCCTCTCTTTTATGCCCCCCTCTCCCTCCTTTCTCTCTCTCTCCCTCTCTCCCTTCCTCTCTGTGTTGTATGTCTCTCCCTCTCTCACCTCTCGATTTCTCCCTCTATCTCTCTCTACATATTTATCTCTCCCCTCCCTCTCTCCTCCCTCTCTCTCCATCTCCCTCCTCTCTCTCTCCCTCTCTGCATGTCCTAAGCTCTCTTTCTCTCTATATTTGACCATCCCACTCTCTCTTTGTCTCCTCCTTCCCTCCCTCCCACACTCTTTCTATCCCTCTCCCTCTCTCTTTATCTCTCCTTCCCTCCCTCCCACACTCTTTCTATCCCTCCCTTCATATTTCTCTCTCTCTCTCTGTCTCTCTCTCTCCCTCCCTCCTATTAACATTGAGTAAATTGTTTTGGTTGTGTTAACAACCTACAAAAGTAACCACAAACCTATTTAGAGATGGGTACTAGCCTAATCAGTTTATAAAGGACACTCTCTTGTCACTTAGTCTCTAATACATGGTTTTTCTTCATAAAACAATATCTAGGGTTTAAAATTTTTAGTGGATTTAATGAATTTTTGTTGGCAAGGATGAGAAGGATGTTTTTTGGGCTATGGAGTCAAATATTGAAAATGAATGAAACTAATGTCTGGTAGATAGAACGTCTCAAAGGAAAAAAGGGATAAATTAGGCATATGAAACCTTGAATTTTGAATTCGTTGTAGGGGGTGAAAGTGGGAAAAGGAAACACATAATAGAATCAGAGAACCATATAGATGAATTTTGACCTGGCTAGGAAGAAAGGACAAATTTTAAATTCTTTGAGTCTAGAGCACCATTTAGATGAGTTCTTCACTCTTAAATATCAATTTAAACTGAGAAAAAAATGAACTGCATGTGGGGACATAGGAGATACATACAAATTATAAGAAGCACACTGTCATCTCATCTCCATTAGAAAAAATTTCATGAAGGTTCAAGATTTCTGCATTTTCATTTCATTCAGATTAAAAAAATTACAATGAAGATAAAAAATACTATAGTTCTTCCAAGTACCCCTTTTACATCAAAATGATCAAATATATAGAATCCTATTTTCTAAACTAGGCTACTAGGAGTTGATCTCCAGCTGACTACAATAGTGGATCTTGTTACATGGGAAGAGAACAACTCGAAAACGACTTTACTAAAAATAGTAAGTCTATTTTTACCATATTGAATGTAAAAGAAAATGTATATTATATAATTAAATATGTAATAAAAATTTGATTCTGATGTGTGGATGATTCATCAGGTGCATCTGGAGACCCCTTTGAGACAATTGGGGAACTATTAGGTAGCCTTGTCACCTTTGCATAGCAGACTAGAGATAGCACTAGGCAAATTCTACTTGCAGTGTTTTGCGTAGCATGATTGGTTTTCTTGAAACTTGTGCATATCTAAGTGGAAGCTACAGATTTGAAACATGATTTGACCTCGAGTGTGGCACATCAATCATTTTATATTGTCTGTTTCAATCATATGTGTCTACAACATTTGCGTAGCGCGATCTTTCTACGCAAGTGTTGTGTATGCATGTTTATCAGCTAAGTTCAAGAGGTTGCCTCATACTTTCATATTTGTTTGAATCATAGATGCAGGTATTTAAAAAATTATGTTTCTTATAGAAATATGTTAAACCTTGCTAATTTTCTTCCTCCTTTAATCACCATTTAGGTTTCTTTTTTCCCAAAAAATGAAAAATTGTGAGTTTCCTCCATTTATATTTCAACTACTTCTGCAAGTATCTCTAGTCTTGTTCTGGTTTCATCATTCAATCACAACATTTTTTAAGATGAATTTTTTTTTCCTTAGTGTTAAGATCTTCACTTTTAAATTTCTCACCTTCCTAATCAAGGCTACATTTCTCTTCAATTTTGATTGGGCATTGGAAAGGGTTGCATAGGAATTTTCTTTGGCTGGTTTTCATTATTTCAAATGTTTCATATCTCTATCATCTGATATTCTCTTTTATTCCTTGAGATTGATGATTTGATCTTGAGCTTCTCTTAGCTTCTTATTCAGCCATTTTATGTTTTGTTCTACTTCTGTGGGTGAAGTAGGAGGTGTATCACTTGCTTCTATCTTGCCCTGTATCTTTGAACTCTTCGTCCTAGTTGAGGATCTTATCAGAGGAGATGTAGGATTGGAAAAAATTATGGTCTCAGGGATTTTCATGACCTCCTTCTTGTTTGACATTTCTTGCATGGGCTTTTTCTTATTCTGTGGTGTTTGTTCCTCAGAACCTCTATTAGCTAACTTCCTCTTTAGCTCCCTACATTCTTGATATAACTAAGAAATCACATACTAAGCCTCTTTGAGCTATTGTTTCATTACCCTAAATTCAATGTCCTTTTCTCCTGCTTTGGTTTGGCCTTCACCCATCTCTTAAACTGCAACCTCAACATATTATGTCTGCACTGTAGGTGTAGTAATTATTCTAGCTATTGACCTTATGGTTAGCCTTATCGATGTATAGGTCTCTTTTGGTTCATTGGTAAACAATAGCCTCCTACCATTTTTTGGAACTGGTTGCCTTGAAGGAGAGCCTTCAACTTCCTTTCCTTTTCCTTTCTCTATAGCACTTTCTCCATTTTGACCTGAGAAACTAAGAGACAATATTTCAACATACATTGGGGTATGTCTTTTTGGGTCCAGGGGAATATTGGCTAAGGACAAGAAATAATCCCAGTCCCTGTTTAGCTTTCTGATCTCCTCAACAACTAGTAGATTCACTGAGGAAAAGTGGAACAATCTACTCTTAAGTTGGTCAACCCTAGCTTGGACCTTGTCTTCCATCTTTCCTAAGCTTCTATATAGGTAAAAAGGTAGGTTGAGATGGTTTTTTATTGTGAAGTGCATGAGGAGTCTCACATGGAATTGGTATACCATATCAAAACTACCCTCACAAGTAAAATATATTTGTATGAACCTAAAAAACTTCTCATAGGGATCTAGCACATACTCTCTAGGAATGGTGGCTCCTATATTCTGATTTGTATATTTATTCTTAAGGAAATCAATGTAAAACACAAAATCCAATGGCATACCTTTAAACCATCTTTCCCCTAGGATTGAGATCTTTGTAGAAGAAACTATTGTCCCTTCTGACACTAGGAAGATGAACCCATCAACTGTTTTTTGGACACCATTGTAGTTTATAGAAAATTCCTTTGTCAACTATTTGTTATATCCTTGAATTTTCTCACAAAAGTGAATGCCCTAGACCCGCTCGAAAGAAACTTTAAATGCAGGATCTGATTTCACCAAACTAAGGATTTATGGCTCATACCTTAACACATTCGCTCCTCTGTTATTCTTCATCTCTTATGTTTCCATAGGTGAATGAATATCTCTACAATATGGATGTGAATCTCGCGTAGGAAAAGAAGTGCTAAAAAACTAGCAAGTAAGTTTGTACAACAAGTTTAACCAAGCAAGGGTTTGTTTCAAAACAATATGAAAACCATTTATGTGTCAGAGGCATGTTACTTAGCCAGGTATCAATGTGTGGGTAATAAGGATTTAAATATGTTTATCACAGCTGGTCACTGGATATGAGATGAGGAGTGAGAAAATTAGCACTGGGATTTGTGTAGCACGAAGCACAAGACAATAGTTGCGTAGCGTGAGAGTCTGCACAACATTTGCGTTGTAGAGGATTTTGGAGTTTTCTCGAGATAGAAGAAACCAATTTGTAGGTATAGAATGCATGTAGAGGAATGAAAGATGATTGAGAAGGATGTAATATTTTATGTGGAGATGTTTTGAGAGGGAATAGTATCCGTTTTAAGTGAAAAGACCCTTTATATCATTTAAGTGACTTGTGCAGCGCGCTCAGCTTTTGATCCTTGAAAGGTACAAATAACATAAAGAAACATCAATCACTTTCACTAAATTCATTACATGTGATCATTCTCATTAACATGCTCTCAAAATACCTCCCTCCTAAACTTATGACATCAAATATGACATATCATTTCCCTTATATGAAGTCATTTTGGACTTCAAAAAAAGGATCCTGACAAAATATTTCATGATTACAAACAACCCATGGAACTTCTAATGACTTCTTCACCTTCATAATATATGATGATATACACAAACCATTGAGTCAGACTAATTATTTTAACTCTTATTTGACATGCACCTTACCTTGTATTTTAACAATTACCTAAGGCTTCTTGAGCCATCCCATGAATCCATTTATACACAAACTATGACTCAATTTAG
>SNQJ01S0033442.1:137286-152593 GCA_010110895.2 Picea sitchensis | reverse complement strand
AAAAAAAAGGTGAGAATACATCACACTAGATTATAAAAGAGAAATGGGGTGATTTCATTTAAAAGGTTAGGTTTTATGCGAAAGATTGCTGGTTGAACATGTGGGTTTAATAGTAGGAATTAGAAGTTGTACATATTGTTTAATATTTGGTTTATTATAATGAGGTTTGAAAGATAAAATAAAAATGAATAACTTATAAACAGTATGTTAACTATGCATCAAAATTTATATTAATAAAAAAAAATATGTTAAACATTATATGCTTAATTTTTCAATAAAGTGGTGTGTAAAAAAAAACCGGTGGTTGAACGTTACTTGCTTAATTCTTCAGTAAAGTGGCATGGGTAGCCAACTTTCAACTTTTCAATTATTCTTATTCTTTGCCACTTTCCTTGTCGTGAGCTTTTCCACTTACACGCATTCAAATACCACATATTTTTCATGTCCCTTGCTTGGTAGATGTTTGCCTTTATTTTCAAACCTAATTAAATTTAAGAAACCTATGTACAGCTCCACTGATTTTGTTTAGATTTTTAATAATATACCTACTTATAAATACTTGTTTTAATAAATTTACCTAAAATTCAAAGTTATTTTGTTTTTGGATTTCTAATTTTAAGCGAAAGAAAACAAAACCTCAAAATTTCTTATAGGTTTTTTATAGATTTTTCCACTTATGTTATGATGGATCTAAAAATTAGAAAATATGAGAAAAGACATTATATACAACACAATTCAATTTTTATTTTATAAATAAATGGAGATTACATATATAATCCATATCACCAATTCCTAAATTCCTAACAATCTAGATAAAAAAAATGAATCTGATTAGCTAAAAATAATTAACCTAGAATTGACAGTTAATTACAACAGCATTATCTCTAACACTAACAACAAGATTCCTATTTCTGTTTTCAAAGAATACGATTATCTGAGTCTCTGATAATAAAATAGTGTCGACAACAGTCTGCCTGCTTTATACGTCGAAAATTCGAAGTTATTTGCGAATCAAAGGAAATGGCAGATTCGGAAAATTGGCAGACAGCACTAAGCACGCCCTTAACTTGTGCAGCAATATATTATCATCACGCTGCAAATACTTTCCCTGCTGAGCATTATATAAATATCACCCTGCAATATTGCGGTTAGTTCGATGGTAGTTTACTGAGTGAGTGCTTTGAACTTTAAGGTCTGGCCCGATTCTTCGAGTGAACAGTCCTGTGATATCAAACACCATAAGCTCTTTTTCCTCAGAAACACCATAATGTTACAATAACGACGAATTTGCAATTAGTAGTACCACTGACAAATACGCCCCACCCCGAGGTTTTTCTGGAAAAGAAAAGCGAGAAATATATTATCATCACCCTACAAAAAAAAAGTCATTGCTTTCTGTTCACTTCTCTGTGGCTTGTCATAGAAGCAATTGAAAACGCACGATTGTGACGAGCACCATGAGCTAACTAGAACAGGCTGTATAACAATATTTATTAGGTGGCGATGACTGTTTATTTTGTGCTTGGTCCAGTTGAATCGCATTTATCCAGGCTCATTCGGATAGCTGTATAAGTATAGAAAGGTTGCAGATGTTGGCCGTGGTCTAGCTGTGAGCTGGTCTGAGTTTAATGTTTCTGGCTATGGTCTAGAATCAGATTGGCCAAATTTACCAGCCCATGTTTGATACTCAGCCAATTCCTATAGGATCCACTCGAGAATCCCTGAAGTCCCCGGAGTTTTGATCCAGGACAGCGCTTAAACATGGAGATACAACAGTGGCTCATTTTCTTTTTCACGATCCTCTTCGTGATCAGTCTGTTTTTCTTCTCTGTACTCTGTTTGTTTACATCTGAGAAGTAAATTGTCGAATCAAGAGATTCTGAATTGTTGGGCTTCTAAATAATCAAAATTTTGCGTGCAGGAAATGTAGAAAGTGCAAATCCAAGCATTATGTTTGTGTTCGGAGACTCTTATGCCGATACTGGAAATCATAATAAGTCTATGGCCTCGTGGCGACCTCCATATGGGACAAGCTTTCCTGGAAAACCTTCGGGGCGTTACTCTGACGGAAGACTGCTAACTGACTTCGTAGGTATTTTCTTATAATCTGCCAACACAATCATGAATCCTGGAATTAGGTTTTCCACAAATTTGTTCATGAAGCTCTGAAATCCGTGGTTATGAAATGCAGCTTCCTATTTCAACATCACTTCTCCTGTACCCTACGAGCTTCGGAATTATTATTATCGAAACTTGATGGTCTATGGCATTAATTTTGCATATGGAGGGACTGGAGTATTTGATACTTCGAATAGGTTGCCCAACCTCACTGCTCAGATTAACCAGCTACAACAATTGGTTCAGGAAGGATCATACTCTCTGCAAGAGCTATCCTCTTCTCTAGTATTAGTTTCTGTTGCAGGGAATGACTACGCTTTCTATATTAGGTCAAATAGAAGCTACAAGGTAAAGGAAAGTTACCGATTATCTTGATTACATCGAATATAAACATTTTTAGTTTTCACCCATTCAATGAGTTTTATGAATCCCGGTGGCTGCAGAGCATCCGTTCATTTGTTAAGCTAGTGATCAAACAGCTTTCATTGGACTTGGTACGCTTGTACAAGCTGGGGATCCGGAAGGTCGCAGTTTCCTCTTTGGAACCGTTGGGATGCTTGCCACTTGCTACAGTCGATTATTCTTACAAAGGTTGCAACGAAACATCAAACAAAGTGGCTGTGTTCCACAATTTACTATTACAGAAAGCCGTTGGGAGAATTAGAAAGAACCTCGCTGGATTAAGCTTGGTGGTTCTGGACCAGTACTCCTCTTTCATGTCGATTCTGTTGCATCCACAGCAGTACGGTAATTCTTTTTTTTTCTAGGCTTTTCATCTTTTATTCTGTGTAGTAATCTGAAAATCTCCCTGTTGATCGATGGAAGAACTTCTCTGTGCAGGCAACTTCAAGAAGCCAGTTCTGAAACCATGTTGCACCGGTAAAACGAAGCTCGATTACTGTGGCAGCGTAGATAATGAAGGGAACGCTTTGTATAACCTCTGCACCGATCCAAGCTCGGCTTTCTTTTGGGATATCGTGCACCCTACCCAGGCAGCTTGGCATGCATTGATGACAAGCTTTGTGCCCTCTCTGAATTCTCTTCAAGAGTAATCGTACCATTTGTTTAAGTTTTAATATGTAGAGATTGTGGAATATTGAATCGGAACTCATCCAATTCCATTGGTGAGAACTGAGAACTTGTTGAATGGTGGACCTTAAGATTTAACGTGTAGTGTATCTTAATTTTAAATCATCATGTTAAATGATCTTTAAAATATGAAGTTTTTAAATATGAGAGTTCAAGATGTTAGTTCCCTCACTTTGAAAATGATTTTATTAAAAATAGAAATGTTGTAATTGAAAGGACTTCATAGGGTTTTGTCTAACTTAACTTTTCTATGTTCTATATTCTGTTTTTTTAGAAACCTGATATAAATATGTATTAAATTTAAAATTTCTATTTAATTGGTTTTTTAGTTTTTTTATTTTTAAATTATGTGATATAAATATTTACTTGTAAGAAATTAAAATTTTCTATTATTTAAATTTTATTGATAAATGTAGAAATGGATTTAATTTTTTGAAAAAATATTGAGTATTAAACTTATACACAATTAACCACTCAAATCTATAAATCCAACAATTTATAAAACAGCCAAAACTTAAAACAATTAAACTAAAGCTTAAAAAATTACTAAATGATATGTACAAACTACTAACTATTAGAAAGGTACCATTTTCAGGTGGCCATTTTTTGGGGGAGGGGGTTAGCTGTGGGCCAACATTTGATTGAGGAAACACAATCCTTTTTAAGTTAGGGTTGCCAAAGGGTTTGGTGAGTTCTAATAGATGTATGACTTTGGATAAATTTGGTTGGTTTAATTTAAATGGCCATTTTTTTAGAGGGGGTTCCCTGTAGGGCAACATTTGATTCAGGAAACACAATCCTTTTTAAGTTAGGGTTGCCAAAGGGTTTGATGATTTCTAATCGATGTATGACTTTGGGAAAATTTGGTTGGTTTAATTTAAAATTTCACGGATTTGTTCTATTAAATTGAGAGTTTTCATATAAAAAAAAATTTCCCAAAAACTATTTTTCAAATTTTATAGTAGGAATTTTATTATAAATTATAATTCCATTTTATTAATAATAAAAATTTTGTTTATTAAACATTGTATTTAGAAATTTTAGATGGTTTTAATATTAAAATTTTGAAACTATAATTTCAAGTTGAGTTTTAGATCTCCAAAAACAAATTCACATGAAAGATTAAGTGTATTTTATTATGCTCTTTTTACTTAAACTCTAACCAATACCACATCATTTTCAAGATATGAATAAGCTAGGTTCACCTAAGAGTCCAACCACTTACCATATTAGTAGATTGAATTCTAATGATATCCAAAGGGTGAATAAGCTAGGTTCAAGTAACTAAAAAAAAATTACATATTGAATTCTAATGATATCCAAACTAAGTGTGACATATTCTATGTGGAGAAGTATTTTCATTAACAATAATATTAGTAATTTGAAGACAATAATGTTACATAATGTCAAATGTCTTACTTTTTTTATAACTAGCAATTAGCCAGATATATTGAGGGTATAAAGGGATCAAATCTTTTGAATTGTAAATATTTTTATCATATAAAATGGATCTAAGTTGGTTGTAATTGAATCAACTTAATAGGACTCATAACTTATGTAAATATAGATCTATAAAAAAAATGGTTTTATTATTGTCGATATATATAAAAAGAGAAATATTATTTTTATCAAACATCATATTTATAGTATCTATATTTATGTCTAAACATTTTATCTCTTTTTTTATTTCTCTATATAACATTTTTCGTATTACGTTGGAGTTGTAAATTGTTTTTATCTTTCATATATAGAGAGATATTTTCATTTTAGTTTATAAACATATTTGGTTAGCATATAGTATTATTGATATTATTATTTTTTATAAGTGTTATATTTTTTCCAAAGATAGCATATTATGACCTAAACATTACCGACATAATGACATTTGCTAAAAGTATTATATTTTTTTTTCCAAATATGACATATGATGACCTAAGCATTACGTGCATGCATAGGTGAGAACATCTCCATCATAGTAGACTATAAATCTAGCACATTTTGACACAAAGAAAGATAGGTAGATAAAATCCCTACCACCCCTTGATGACCAATGAAGCATGAAGCCACACAAATTTACAAGAATCACACAATTATCTTTGATGGGTATAAACAATTATCACATAATCAAATTGTGAGTTAACCAAAACATTCTATGGATCTTGTTTTAAACATGGAGGTGAAAAGGCATTTTGCAAAAGGCCTTAGTTATCAACATGTGAAAAAATAAAAATAAAAAATACCAAAAGACATGGTGTTTCACCTATTTTGAGACCTTACCAACCACTTGATTCTTGATACTAAGAGACCACATATTTCCATTGATTGGTGCAAAGAACTAAATATCAAAGGTAATTGGATGGATGGTACCTTGTGTTTGACAAAGACACTCATGGCTACAAAGATGTGTCATTGTACTTCCCAAGGAAATTGTACATTGAATTTATCCTAGATAAACATGTCAAGTATTCTAATATTTTAGAGTTCCTTGGGGTTGAGTAAGGCATGTGTAGAATTTACCCAGTTTCAAGTCTCACTATTTTTTCTCAATGTTTAATGCCCAAAACCCATTTTTATGACAACCATAAATACTCAGCATATAAAAAAAAAATCAGAACTAAAACATGAGGATTATGAACAACATTTAATGTGGAAATAAATTTATATTAACAACACCATATTCATAAAATTAAATGCACAGAGATTTTTAGTCTAACAGTGACCCTAGAAAAACCCACAAGGGGAAAACCAGTGAGAGAGGGATTTTTATTATTTTCAGAGCTCAGAGAAATCTTCTGTTACAACAGAAATTTTACAGCAAAAATTTCACAAACTTATCTCAGAAAAATTAGCCAAATCTCCTTCTGAACAGCCCCCAAATCTTCTCCTCGATTTATGTGCAAGAAATAGGTACCACTGTATGGTTGTCACAACATTTAATGTTGTACGGACTATCTAGAAATTTGTGCCACAATTTATGGGTATGTTGTACGGAATTTCCTACATTAAATGTGCCTCAAAATCTATGCCAAACTGCCTCAAAATGCATGCACCTCCTCTATTGTACGGATTGTACTTTTCTTTGTTGTACGGCCTCCAAAAATCCGTACTGTATAGCATGTCTATCGGTTGCACCTTCTTCCTCGATTTTTGTGTTGTACCTTGTCTTGGAATGCATGCCAATGCTCAGCAACTTCCTCTCTTCTCTTGCTCAACTTATCCTCTTCCTCTTTCTCTCTCAAAAATTCAGTCAACAACCCAAAACGGGTGCGCCCTCCTTACCCTAATCGACTCACTGAGTGGAAGGTGAAAGGTCATCTAATCCAATGGCTGAGATTAGATAAGATGAGTGGTGGAGATTAAATCACTTAACTCACCCACTTTCCCTAAGTTCAAAAAGTCACCTTTTAATTTACATCTCATAAGTTAAATGACTAGGGTCCACATTAGTCATTTTCCCACCCCTTAGGTGCCTAGGTGATGAGAAACACTTGACTAGGTACTTTTTAATTATTTTTAACACTCCCTCTTATCGAGGAAGGTGTTACTCACCACTCCAAGCTTATCCCTGAAAAATACAAACTTTCATTTTCCCAAATCTTTAGTGAGTATGTATGCAATTTGCTCATCTGTAGATATATATTGTAGCTCAATTTCTCCTCTCTAAAAATAATCCCGGATGAAGTGATATCAAATCTCAATTTGCTTAGACCTGTTGTGAAAAACTAGATTCTCAGAGAGTTTGATACAACTTTGATTGTCATAGTAAATCATAGTGGGTCTCAACTGCACACCAAATAAACCCACCAGCAACTTACGAAGCCAAATGGCCTCACAATTGTCTGACTGCCTTAGTATATGGCTGCATGACTGGCAGCCATATACTCAACCTCTACGGAACTCAAAGCCACTGGTTTTCTCTTCTAAATGAATCAAGACACCACTGCTAAGCCCAATCTGAAATAGCATCCAAAAGTACTCTTCATGTCACTGACACATCCTTCCCAATATGAATCAGTATATCCCACCAATCGAACTCCGTCCCCTCTCAAATAGTCCAGGCCATAATCTGTTGTACCATAAAGATACCTGATCACATGCTTTGTTGCCACCCAATGCACTATCTTAGGATCCACCATAAAATGACTAAGAGTGTTGACAGCAAAACAAATATATGGTCTGGTATTGACCAAATACATCAATGAATCGATAAACTGACGATATAAAGTGGGATCAACCAATTGTGACTCGGAAGCATGAAGCTTCTTCCAGTTATTAATCATGGGTGTGGTCATGGGCCTACAATCCTCCATCTGGAATCTCCATGAATGTCACAAACATACTTCCCCTGTCCCAGAAAGATGTGTCCATGCTCCTGCCAAACCTCAAACCCCAAAAAATAATTCATCAGTCCAATATATGTAATCTCGAACTCTGAAGAAAGGATCTCCTTGCAACTAGTAATGAGTCTCTCAGCCCCTGTAATGAAAATATCATCAACATATAGCAAGAGTATGAGAGGATACTCTCCAACCAAAATGAAGTATAGGTTTGGATCCGCCTCACTCTTCTCAAAGCCCAACTGTTGCAAGTAGGCATCAATCCTAGAATACCAAGCTCTGGGAGCTTGTTTCATCCCATACAATGCCTTCTTCAGTCTGCACACATGAAACTCTCTCCCATGCACCTCAAAGCCCAATCGTTGCTCAATGTACACCTCCTCCTGTATGAGATCATTCATAAATGAGGTATTCACATCCATCTGATGGATATTCCAACCCATCTTCGCTGCAATAGAGATCACTTCCCTGATCGAGGTATATCTAGAAACTGGAGCGAAAGTTTCATCATAGTCAACTCCCTCAACCTGTGAGAACCCCCGATCCACAAAATGAGCTTTGTACTTCTCAATGATGCCATCTGCAGCATACTTGAGTTTGTAGAGCCACCTAGAAGTCACCACTGACTTCCCCTCAGGTATAGGAATAATCTCCCAAATATCATTCTTCATGATGGAACTGTACTCTTCCATCATGGCATCTCTCCAAACCTATATTCCATCATCCTCCTCAAAAGTGGAAGGCTCATACTCCCTGATGTTGCTCACCATCACAATGTAGCTGCAAAATCTCTGAGGAGGTTTACTCTCCCTCGCAACCTGCCTGAGATTCCCCACAGAACCCCATGACTCTCTCATAGTGTCATGAAGCCACTTGGGCTTCATCCTCATTGAAGTAGTGTCCCATGGAGGGGACTCCCCCTGCTCAATCCCATCACCTGAATATTGTGAACCTGAAGTAGAATCTGGAGCATATGATCCTAAAATCTAGACCAGTCGTCACTGAAACTAGTGGACCTGAACTCTGTGTCACTGAAGTCTATTGTGGACTCACCTGAATCTGAGGTGATGACTACTGACCCCTCTCAGTTCCTTGTGACTTCCTAAAGGCTCTATCCTCCTCAAATCTCACATCCCTTCTCAAAATTGTCTTCCTCAAGGAAGGGATGTATATGCGGAAAGCCTTTGAAGTCTCGCTATACCCAACAAAAATCCCGTTTTATGATGTGGTTCTAGCTTTGTCCTCTTCTCAAAAGGGACATGTGAATATGTAAGGCACCCAAAAATCCTAAAGTGCCCAACCTCGGGCATCTTCCCATAGAAAGCCTCCTCGGGAGTCTTATCCCCCAATACTCTATGTGGAATCTTGTTATGTAGATAAATTGCAGTGTAACATGCCTCATCCCAAAGAAAGACTGGCAGCCCCTGATCATGCAACATGGCACTTGTAGCCCCAACTATGGCCCTGTTCTTCCTCTCTACAACCCCATTATGTTGTGGGTTGTAAGGAACAATCAACTCTCTATTGATGCCCTCTCATGCACAGAAGTCATTAAACTCATTGGAGGTATACTCACCCCCATTATCTGTCCTCAGTACTTTGATTTTCCTCCTAGTCTAGTTCTTCACAAGAGCTTTGAACTCTTGGAACCGATTGAAGACATGTCCTTTGGTATTCATGAAGAAAATCCAAGACTTCCAAGAGAATTCATAAATGAATATGACATAGTATAAACAACCACTCAAATATGCAAAAGACATAGGACCACATACGTCAGAATGAATCATATCAAGTATACATGTTTCTTTGTTGTCAATTCTTGGAAAAGCAGTCTTGGTGTACTTTCCCAAATCAAACCCCTTGCCCAAATCCTGGTGCTCTATACTGAACTTTGGCACTCCAGTCACAATCTCCCTCAGTATCCTTAGAGCCCCATGATGCAAATGGACCATCCTCCTATGCCATAGCTCACAAAGATCCATGTTGGCGGTAGTATGATACAATGCACTAGTTTGTTGAAACATGAGCTTGTATAGCTTCTCATGTTGTATCCTAATAAATTTGGCCGAAGTGATACTGCACCCCTTAGGAAATAGGAGCACTTTTCCATCATAGAACGACACCTCATATCCCCTCTCCTCAATAGTAGAAACCAAAATCAAGTTCTTCTTCAGGCCAGGAACATATAGGACATCTCTCAACAACATGGGAGGTTGAGACTCCCTCTGAAATGATATTTTCCCACTACCAACTGCCTTGACCACCCGGTCATATCCAAGCACTACCTCAATATTACCAATTTGTGTAAGATCTGTCAAATTCTCATGAACACTTGTCATATGGCGGGAGGCACCACTATCAATATACCAAACACTGGAATGTGTGGCTCTAGTGGAAAGACACACCACTAAGGAAAATCCTTATCGAACCTGGTGGAAAAATCCTCCATCTCTACTGAAGTTGATGTCTGCTTCTTCTTCTTATTAGGAAACTATCTCGCATAGTGCCCAAACTTGTGACATGCAAATCACTTGACTTTGCTCATGTCCTCCTTGCCTTCACTCTTCAGTTTGTTTCCTCCCTTAGGACCCTTTTTGAACTTCTTCTTGATGTTAGCAGCAAGAGCCGCATTCTCCTCATCATTACCAGTATATGAATTGTCATGCACATAATCTCTCTGGGTTTCCTCCTGAACAAAGTCATCCCAAAGACGTTCCCACTTGGAAAGACTCTCCCTAGCCACAATAACCTCAACAAAAACAACCCATTGTTTGGTCACCCCATCCAATGTTGTCCTCACAATTTCACTGTCGAAAATGGCCTCCCCAATTATAGCTCCAGGTTCATCTCTCACCTGTGTCCACCTGGTAAGATATGTGACCACATTTTCATCCTTGGTTATTCTAATGCTTTTCAGTTTTTCTCTCAAAACCATATTTCGGTTCTCATTGTACTTTGATACAACTTTGTCAAGGACTCCCACATATCATAGGAATGTGTCTTCCCTATCACATGAGGAATCAAATGATCCTTGATGGAATCAAGGATGATTATTTTAGCCTTGATACTCTTCTTGTTATAGGTTGCTAGAAGAGGATCATATGTAGGTATATTTATTGGGTTTGTTGTGGATTTCTCAACAATGTCCCATAACTCATTCTCCTGTAGAATCAAAATCATTATCTCCTTCCAAGCACCAAAATTTATTGCCCCATCAATTCTGTCCTCAACCCTTAAACTTGTAGCCATTGACCCTTCTCAACTGAAAATAAAAATTCCAAAAATATGTCTGGTGAAGTACCTTATGTCCCACTCTCTGTATTATTGATTTAAATCTGCACTTCTCTCCAACTCAGATCTGATACCATGTAGAATTTTCATACCCCACCCATTTTCAAGTCTCCCTGATTTTTTTCAATGTTTAATGCCCAAAACCCAGTTTTATGACAGCCATAAATACTCAACATATAAACAAAATTTCAGAACTGAAACATGAGGATTTTGAACAACATTTAATGTAGAAATAAATTTATATCAGCAGCACCATATTCAAAAAATTAAATGCACATAGATTTTTGGTCTAACAATGACCCTGGAAAAAACCACAAGGGGAAAACCAGTGAGAGAGGGATTTTTATTATTTTCAGAGCTCAGAGAAATATTCTGTTACAGCAAAAAATTTACAGCAAAAATTTCACAAACTTATCTCAGAAAACTTAGCCAAATTTCCTTTTGAAAAGCCCCCAAATATACTCCTTGATTTATGTGCAAGAAATCCATACCACTGTATGTTTGTCACAACATTTAATGATGTACGAATTGTCTAGAAATTCGTGCCACAATTTCTAGGTATGTTGTATGAAATTTCCAGCATTAAATGTGCCTCAAAATATGTGGAAAACTACCTCGAAATGCATGCAACTCCTCTGTTGTATGGACTGTACTTTTCTCTATTGTAGGGCCTCCAAAAATTCATACTGTACAGCATGTCTCTTGGATGTACCTTCTGCCTCGATTTATGTGTTGTACCTTGTCTTGGAATGCGTTCGAATGCTTAGCAGCTTCCTCTCTTCTCTTTCTCGACTTCTCCTCTTCCTCTTGCTCTCTCAAAATTCATTCAACAACCCCAAATAGGTGCGCCCTCCTTACCCTAATCAACTCAATGAGTGGAAGGTGAAAGTTCATCTAATCCAATGGCTGATATTAGACGAGATGAGTGGTGGAGATTAAATCACTTAACTCACCCACTTTCCCTAAGTTCAAAAATTCACTTGTTAATTTACATCTCATAAATTAAATGACTAGGGTCCACATTAGGCATTTTCCCACCCCTTAGGCACCTAGGTGATGAGAAACACTTTCCTAAGTACGTTTTAATTATTTTTAACAACATACCCTAGGATAGACATAATGCTAGCATTGATCCAAACCACATGCATCACCCTCATCATCCACAAAATCCTCCCTATCTATATCCTCCCACATTTAGCTTACTTGATAACAAAAAATGCACATTGTTATAGTGGTCACAAACATTGGTCCACAATGGAACATTTTTTGAGAGACATGTAATTGAAGGCACATCCTAAGGGGATTTATCCAATAATTCTAATGGGAGGGGGGAGTCATTTAATACATCTCATGGTAGGGAGGAGTCATCAAACAATTTTCATGGTGGGAAGGAGTAACCATCATTTCTCATGGTAGAAAGGAGTCATATTGATCTAGGTGGACATTGGTGGCCACCCACCACTTCCAGTGACTTAACATAGTTCTCCATATTGGTATTTTTTTCTATAGTTTTTCAGGTCACGAACTTTCGGGGTTGTTTTAAGGCCTTAAACAATGTTTTTTAACCATTATGGGGACTGCAATTTCCATGGCATGCCCAATCCTACCAACAATTATCCTTCTCAGTTAGATCTTTCCAACCATCTATTGTGCGCCCCAAATGGAGATTGTATGCAAAAGTTGTGCCACTAAGAAGTTAATATATCAACTAACCACCCCAGGGCCACAATCCTTTTGGTGCTTCATATCCTAGGGTTAATTTTTTGGATATGTAGGGTTTAGTATTTTATGTTAAAAGTTCATTTTGGCCTCTTGTAATGTATTCTTACAAATGAGCATATCTGACACTTCTAACTTCATAGATAAGATACCACCATTCTAGCTAGTTTGTATTGTTTTGTATTTCATAGTCTTTTCATATTTCATTTATTAATAGAGTTTGGTTCTCATTATATTACTATGATCCCTGCAATATTTCTCTGTGTGTGTTTCCATTCATATTCATTCCTTTGATTTTTTTCTATATACAATCCATATCAGTGGTATCAAAGCAATTTTCTCTTTGTTGTTTCTCAGTGCATGTCCTTGACAATTTCAGGGTATAGAGAGTTGGGCCTCAAACCAATTTTACTTGGGGAATACCACTCTCACTTCCCCAAGCGACCTCCCATGGTGGATGAAAAGAGAGATGAAAAAGAAGGATATCCTATCAATTTGTTGCTCAAGGAATCTCTCATGCAACAGAGGAACAAGATGATGGAAACTTTCACCCAGATCCTTCAATGACTACCAACGACAGTCAAGACACCTTCAACAATAAACCATTTCAGAGGTGAGACACCCTTCAAGGTACAAGTTAACTTTGACATTCCTTTATTTGAAGGAAATATATATGTATGTGGTTTTCATAAATGGTTAAATCTATTATAGGGTTATTACTCTATTAAAAAAAATTGGACATCCAAAATATGACTTTTAAACTCCTTAAGGCCATTCCCCATGTCAAATATTGGTCAGAAAGTTAATGGGAGAGACATGATGGAGATGAATCTACAACATTTAAGACAGAACCCACTTGGGTGGGTTTTTTTTATTCCCTCAATGAATAATTCTACCTTATTGGGAACTATGATGACCAGTATACAACATGGATAGCTCTATGTGAGGGGATAGACTAAACAATGTCGGAGTACACCAATGCCTTCCATACCTTGCACTCAAATATAGGTATCAAGGACTCCAAGTGGCACTCAGTTTTGATGTACCACAGTGGCCTACATAGGTACATCTAAGTAGAGATATATTTCTTGGAAATATCATCACAGGGTGTTGCTTATTAATATGTTGTCAATATCAAGCGAAAATTTAACCAAAGGAATAAGTGGGAGTTTTGGTCTACAAATATGCCACAATAGAAGAATGGTAAAGGTGGCCCTAATTCATATAATAAAGGTAAGAGCAAGGATATCCAACATCAATACATCCAATCCAAGCCACAAGAAAAAAAGGGTCATGGGAAGCTAAAGGACAATGGAAAGTGGTGTGAGTCCCACAAAATCCCTTGGCACAACACTGACCATTATCACTCGAAACAATCATTGTTCGTTGAGATAAAACAAAATGAATCAAACTTTGGCTCAAAATCTAATTCAGAGAAGGATAATGGAAGGTAGATCATTGATTAAAAACCTAGTGCAACCATTATAGCTACAAATATCCAATCTAGAGAGTCAGGGGATCTTGAGAAGGGGGAGCACCTCTTCCATTCATAGATGTGGGTGAAAGGGACTCCACTGCATTTCACTATTGATAGAGGTACCCAAAAGAACCTAATATCAACTAAGGTCATCAAGATATTGAAGTCACCAACAATGCCACACCCCTAACCATACACCATCAGTTATTTGAGCTAGGGATGACACCTATGCATCAACTAGAAATATCTCCTATCCTATGGCATCAATCCCTTCAAATATGGAGTACTATGTTTTGTTTCCCCACTTGAAATTTGTGATGTTCTTTTAGGATAACTTTATATGTGGAAACATCATGTTCTTTATGAATCCAAGACTCATAGTGTCATTGTTACTTTGGGAGGATAGCTCTACATGGTACTATAGGTAGTCTTGACTACTACAGTTTCATTGATCTCAACAAAGCAAGGGTGAAAAGTAATCTCTCATACTATAATTTTTTTCATCTTCATGGTTTGGTCAAAAGGTGAATGCACGGTCACTGCAATTTCCATTTCCTTAGCATGGGGCCTCTCTACCCAACAAAATTAGGTGGACATGATTGTAGAGTAATACAAAGATATATTTTCTTCACCTATGGGCACTACTACATATTGAAAATTTTGCGACGATCCCTTGCGATGAAAGTACTCTTTCATCGCAACATGCAAGAGAAAAAGTTTGGGTTTTTTAAATCCACCTCGTATTCGTCGCAATATTGATGCATGTAGTTTGACCAAATTATTATGGTCAATGTTCGTCGCAAGAGAGACAACTATACTTTGTCCATCGCCAAAGCGACGTATGACTGAGCCTTAAAATTGACCGTTAAAAATGACCTTAAATAAATAGGTAAAAAAATAAATATTTTTAGGTCACTATTATCTCAATTGCGACGATAGTGACCTTAAATTGCACTATAAATATTTGACGATTCAAAGATGTTGCGACAATATTTCTATAACAACGATGGTTCTGAAAGGGTATTTTTGTGTGGAAAAATGTCGCGGAATGTTATTAGAGGTGGGGAAAAAATTAAAGCAGGTGAAAAGGGTGATGGTAGATGTTATTGCCTTTGTAAAAAATGTTGCCTCAGACATCCTGTAAGAATTTTAATAGCAACAGCTACAAAACATTGTAGGAAATATGGTCACATTGATGGCGGATCGAATGAATATTGTCTTATGGTAATTAGCTATATATTCATTATCTTTTTTTATCTTGTCGATTTTATATAAA